>JABCKT010000013.1:0-173326 GCA_018858115.1 Tephrocybe rancida
GCGTTTTCTCTTGCAAAAAAATCCACATGGCCGAATTGGGCGACACAGCCACCTTGGACCCATTGATCTCTTCAACACCATCGACGCACGTCAACATCCATCCGGATGACTGGCGAAATCAGAGCTACAGGTTCAAGGATATTCCTGCCGACATGCAGGGCCATGTGCGCACTCAACTCCAGATTCCCATTGTCCAGGTGTCAATACTGTTACCTGAACCGCGAAACTCTCTGTCCTGGATCTCATATCCACCTTTGTACCTCCAATCAGCCCTTCCGAGGACCAGTATACCGCTCTAACTAATCACTGTTACTTTTCAACAGCAATGGGTGTTCCAGACATAGAACTAATGTCAAGGATTACTGTGCCGCCGCGCAGCATCATCACCGAGTTGATTTCTTCCGTCAAACAGCAGTACCTCGATGGCTACAACTCTATACGTGTTCCCAACGAAACGACCCCACTTCCATTATGGGCAATACGGTTTTGGAACACTCTACACCTCGAGGTTGAGCCCCGGCGCTCTGCTTGGTCTGCTGGCGTCAACTGGCTTCAGGCATCCAGTATAGCACCTGCCGAGATCCACAAAACGCTCGACGCGTTAATGGCAATGCCTTGGACTGACGATATCTCTGCAGGTCCAGGCCGATCCTCATTTCAGAAGCACTCGCTAGCACAGTTTCTCTCCCGTTATTGGTTGGGAGATGAACAGATGGACCACGCGGCTTCCTTTCTCGAACGCAAACTCCGAGCGGCACTCCCGTCCCGCGAGGTCTTCCTCCTTGACACCGTCTTTACTCGCACCCTCATGCATGTCTACAGGGAATATTGTAACGGCACCACTCCCAGATGACGACATCAACATAGCCTCGTTTGAGCTTGAGGATCTCCTCGCGGACTCTCCTGTAGTTCGGCCAGCATCGAAATCCATGGCCAATACATTTTCCAAGGCAGTAGAAGTTGTGATGGACGAGGTGGAAGAGGGGGGATCTTTTGAGCTTGGAGACTGGGCTTAGTATGCGGGCGCGGCATATTTTCTTGTGTCATTGTAATCAATTGGTAGTCAACTAATCAATTCTCATATCTAACGGGCATTGTCGTACTGCGCGCGAAGAGGCGGGACTCATTTTGACAAAAAGAAATCACGTGTTTTGAGCATAAAACCCTTTTTTACATAGTAATATACCTTATATACCTACCCTGCCAACCTCGTTAGGTAATTTACCTACTTTTATCCCTAGTCAGAGTTTTATCCGCAACACTAGATTGGGCATCCCAAACACAGACTGTCACCGCAGTCACTCTGATGACAAATCGAAGGCCATCCTGGGAGAAAGCACAAAGAGGTGGGCGCATTTCTTGAGAACCATTGAGACCATTATCAAATATTCATCGAGTTACAGTCTCCGAGTCTGTGTCCCAAAAGCAGATTGAAGAATTTGTTTGAGACCTGAAGACTACGTGCCGTCCATTAGGTGGGAGAATTCCGAGGGCACCAGCGAAACCGTCTTCGAAATGAAAAGTATTCTTTGGTTTAAACTCTAGCCTATTCATATCCAGGCCGTGGATGATGTCCCAAGCACGCGCCTTGGGCCCTATTGATACACGTATGGAGGCTCTATTCTGTGGGAAGGCCACGAAAACAGGTGTCGCATTCTCTTTGCTCATAGGACGACGGAGCAGATTCTTAAATTTATGGAGGTCCCGTTCACGCTGGCTTTCTATTGGCAAACCAATGCCGGACGTGGTGCCTAGTCCCTCGAGCATATGTGACGACATGAATCTGAAGGCGTGGCGAAACATTGCTGGAATCTTGTCTGCAAACACGACAGTTCGTACGCTTGGGAATTGTCGAAGACACGCAAACCCGAGTTCAAAGAGGGAGGAGTGAATTCTACGCTGAACTACATACTTATAAATAGCTACAGAGCGTCGATCATGCAATTTCAGTTTCCGACAGGACATTCGATTTGCATCCGGCAAACATCATCAATCTGTCCCTGCAGCCCAGGCACAATAGGCCGCACAGTCCAGACGAGGTTCCATGTTTCATGACCTGCCACTCGTTGTTGGGGTGAAGAAGTTGTATGCTCTCTTCCCTTCTCTATCTCGTACAACATTACCCGTCATAAGGACAGTGGAATGCCTCCCATACGAAAGGACAGCGTCTTAATTCAGGCTCCTGGGGTGCGTGATATAACTTTACCTGAAGCCTGCATCGTAACTTACCTAATTTGGGTGGCCATTGTCAATGTACATCAGCTTGGACCAACGCGACGAGCAACACTAGTCTATCAACCCCAAAACCATGACCGAGCGATATCCGTACTGAACAATGCCATTCAGACCCTCACTCTTGTCAACAATCTAGTACCACTAGAAGTGGGGAAAGGTGTGCTATCATCTATCGCAGGAATACTTGGAATTGTCAAGGTAAAAAAAGCAAACCCCTGAAAGTTCAGACCTTATAGTTCTTCACAGAATACCTTTGCGAACCAAGGCGATTTTCAAGAGCTTGCAGAGCAATGCCAAATGATTGGCCTCGTCGTTTGGCGAGCTACGTCAGGGAAATCAGAAAACCAGATCAGCCCTTCCATTCAACGAGCGCTCTCTGACCTAAAGAGGTGTGAGATATACTACAATTACGAGCGTTGTCTTGACTCAGATATCATTGTTAGTTCGGTTGACGGCATTAGAAACGCAGTGGAAGAAAAGACCCAGAAGAATGTTGGATCAAAGGTCTTCCACGTAACAGTCAATCAAGAGACCATTGTGAAATGGCGGAACGAATTGAATCGATTTATGGCACTGTTTAACGTGAGTCTAGTTAGTATATTGTCATCTATTACCTGTATAAATATCCGAATCGCCAGACAGAACTCAACATTTCAGCAAATCTGAAGCTCGACGAGCTTTTGACCTCTTTCCAAGATTTTCGCGCGACGGTTACTTTGAACGTGCAGACGTATGTACTCAGCACTGCTTGAATAAATTGCCCTTACACCCATATATCTCTTTCAGAGATGTACAAGTACCCGACGAGTTACCCGCTCGACCTCAAATATTTGTGGGGCGTGACGACCTTGTTCGAAGTACTATGGAGTCCCTGCTTACATATCGGGATGTCGCTCTTATTGGACCTGGGGGAATGGGGAAGAGCAGCGTTGCTCGTGCCGTCCTCAATGACGAGACCCTTACTGCCAAATTTCAGCAACGAAGATTTTTCGTCCGCTTTGATGACATGGACCCTGCCCAAATTACATTCGGGACATTCCTTGACCGCATTGCAAGGGCGCTAGGATTCAACACTTTGGCCAACACTCACAATCTGATCACGAAGGCGCTCTCGACATCCGAGACTCTTCTGATCCTCGATAATGCCGAGACATTCTTGGACGCTGCAGTGGATGCGGGACGAATTGCGGACGCAATAGATGGGTTTGGTGCAAGACCTAATGTTGCCATCCTCTTGACGACACGGACAACTGTACTCCCACCTAACCTGAAATGGGTCAGGTTGCGCGTTCCTGCGCTTGAGGAGAGCCCTGCCTGTGATGCTTTCACGATGTTTTACACTCCCGCCATTGAGCATTCTTCCCTCATCAAATTGCTCTCTGCTGTCGACTTCCACCCTCTATCAATCAATCTACTTGCGCAAGCAGCGGTACAGAATGAGTGGTCTCCGCAGGACCTCATTTATGCTTGGGCTCGCCAGCGTACGGTTCTGCTCGAGAGTGGAGATGGTAAAATTCAAAGCGTCGCCGTAACGATCGAGACATCCCTCAACTCTCCTTCCGTCCTCAAACTCGGCGCATCTGTCCGTCAGCTGTTACAAATTATTGCTTTCCTTCCTCAAGGCGTCAGCAAACAACGCCTAACTGCCATATTTCCTGGAGTACAGGACATTGAGTCTTGCGCAGATGTTTTGTGCAAACATTCACTTGCGTACCTGAATGGTGACTTCATCACACTTCTAGCTCCTATACGACTCTACATCTCGAAGCACCACAACACCAATATCTCTAGCAATCCACTTCTTAATAAAGTGCAATTGTACTACCAAGCCCACTCCGGCGAAGAGGAGATTGTTCGCCAGGACGATATAAACATCGAACATGTCCTTGCTCATTGGGTCACAGATCCCATCGCCATGTCGAGTGTGTTGAAACTCATAAGGGGTTTTTTGTACACGCTACTCGATTGCCGACCTCGTCCTGTTTCCTTACGCCCCGTGATAAATCTGCTAGACCCGGAAAAGTCGATCACCTCAGTGTCATGCATGGATTTCTTCCGAGCGTTCCCGTTGAACCCTCAAAGAGTTGATGCTTTGGTGGAAAAGGGTCTTTGTTTGTTTGCCATTTCGACGCTTATGCGTTGGATCGGGCAGATCTCAGAGACAGAAGGGGCGCTTGCAGAAGCGCGGGCTTTGCTCTTCGAAGCAGGGAAATTAGGACGTTCTCGGCTGCTCTTCATCGACTGGGGCGTTGCGATGGTCTATACCGAGCAAGGCAACTATCTAGAGGCGGAGAAGCTATTCAAATCAGGCTTAAAGCGTATCGCTGATAAGTTCAGACCCAACCGGGACTTCAAAGCCCTTTCCAAGTTCGGCCTGTCATTAGTCGACATGCTCAGAGGAAAATCTGGCACATCGAAACAGTTCCTTCAGGCTCTACCCGTCATCAAGAAGATGGGAGATCCAAACGTCCTTATGATGTGTTGGTACGTCGCTGGGCTTGCGGAGCTCAACGATGGGAACTTGGATATGGCTGAGAAATACGTTCTGGAGGCGCAAGCAGTGGTCGTGGAGGAGGCCATTGAATCTTTTTCGACGACCCTCATTGGGCTGGCGGAGATCACGGATCGAAGAGGCAATTATACAGAATCGAAGGCGTTGCGTGCCCGAGCGCTTGCATTAATCCAGACAATGCCGGATAAAACAGTTGCATATGCAAGCGAGGGTACATCAATACTTGCGGCTTATCTGGCGATGGAGGGCAACATCGAGCGGGCTCGGGAGTTGATTATCCCCGCCGTTGCGAATGCTGCTAAGAACCTCTCCGGATGTGCCGTAACGGCCACCTACTTGGCTGGGTGCATTGAGCTAATAGCAGAGGACTTCGACAAAGCAGCCGAATACTTCCGGGAAAACATCGAAGACTGCATATCAGTTTCCGAGTTCGCCTTCCGTGTTCGTTCGGAGAGAGCTCTCGGTGAAATTGGTGTTGTAAAGAAGGACTTGAAAGCGGCGAAGGCGCACTTTGAAGCCGCTTCAGAGCTGTGTAAATTCATGGGTGTCCCGAGGGATGACATGTATCGAGAGCACGCTTGTTATCTACTCGGTGAGACCTTCGACGGTTGGAAGCTATATCAAGAAGATCATGCCATGTTTCGAACTTGAGCTTGCGGCGATTCATATGCTGTAAATTTGTACAATACTATTATGAAGTCCTGGATATTGGAAATCAACAGAAGCGGCCTTTCACAGCATACAAAGTATTGAATGTCCAGAAAACGAGCGAAATGTCGAGATCACAACTCAGAGCGAGTTCTGGTGTCTTTCAGCTCCGATGAGAAAGAACGATAAGAATTAATGAGATGGGTACATTGAATACTAGGGATTATACAGATTTGACGACTTAGCGTCCCTTCGCAGGCGTTGTTCGATTCGCACTTGGTATTTCCTCCAAAATCACCGCCTCCGGAACCACCTTCGTTGTTTCCGTTGTCTCCGCCTCAACTAATTCAGGTGTTGTGTCGTCATTCTTCTTCGATATGAGACGTTTTGGCCATGATAGGGTCAGCCGATTCGCTTCCTCGATCGCCCGCAGTTCTTTACTTGTTCGTTCTCGTGCTATCTTGAGGAAGTGCTCGGCAGATAGGCCACGAGAGTCAGGGAACCGGCCAAAAACAACCCGCTCCTCCACAGGTTTTAGGTTGACACCGACAGAGACATAGGGTTTGAGCTACGATACAATTTCAATGACCTGTGAAGGTTTAAGTGACCTGGAAACGCACCGGGGAGGAGAGTATCTCTTCAATGGGTGGGGCAACAAATACGCGGACTTTCTCGTCAAGCAAACGGTATTTTGCCTTGCCGCCTACGACGTGTTTACCGGGTGCGCCTGTACGCAAACCACCAGGTAGAAAGGCCTGTCGTGTGCCTTGGGTAATTAAAATAAGCTTCAGTCAGTTTGTGACTAGTAGGCCAACACACCCTTGTAGAAGTCTTTGTTCCCTCTTTTTGGTGTGAGAGGCCTCCGTGAGGCTTTGGAGAGTCGAACTATGGTGGGGAACATCGAGGACCGTTGCGGCAGTCACGACTTGACGAGTTTGTCGCCGTCAAAAAAGTATGTCGGGCACGTGAGTTAACCACAACCGGGCCGTTGATCCGAGTCGATTTCTCCTACTTGTGACTAGGCTTTCTTCCTTGAACTTTCCCTCTTTTCTCAGTGTCACTTTACTTTCATTCACTGAAGATTCTGTTCCATCATGGCTAAGAAGAGCAAAGATGACGCGCCAACGGCAAACGGTGTTGCAAATCGCGACATAATACAGCGTCTCAACTTTTTATATCAGGCCAGCGTGTTTCTCAATACAGTCCCATCGAGTCAAGTATCTACATCGTCTTCGTCGGCGAACTCATTACCAGGACCATCCGAGACCAAGCAGGCGGGGAAGAAGAGGAAGAGATCATCTAAAGATGCAACAACCGCTAGAGACCTTTCTAGGATATATATTGCAACGATGAAGAATGTTGGGCAGAAGACTTTAGTCAAAATGTTTGTCAAGTCAAATTCGCCCTCATCTTATGTTAACTCGCCTATTTGTAATAGTGACCCTGCTGTTAAGAGAACTCTGTGCAAGGGCTGTGACTTGACATTGATACCTGGTTCTACGGCTACAGTGCGCGTGAAAAGTTTGTTATACGATTCACAACTTGGAACTTATGTATTAAAAACTCTTCAGAATCGCCAGCTCATGGCCATACCATGATATATACCTGCACTGGATGTCAAACCTCTCGAAGAATACCCGCTCCCCCTATCCTAACGGATAGCATCTTACCGAACAATGACCCTCAGAGTACTCTGCCTACTGAAGTTGCACCTCAGCTAGCGGATACAACGACCGCCATCTATGTCGGAGAGAATAGTATGGACGTCGATTCCGCTCGAGAAACTACGGATAAATACAGGAATGAGAAGGCAAGGCGGAAAGGGGTGCAACCACGCATACCGCCACTCTTTGCTCGCGACGGACATGTGGTGTTCCGTGGAAGTGAGAGACTAGTAGAGAGTGACCTCGGAGATGGTGTGTACATCACTTAGATTGCTGGAGAATCGGCCATACAATGTCAAGGTGCGACAGTATAGTAGCAGGAACGTCTTACCTGATGCTCATGAGCCTTTGAAAGGATTTATTTAGTTTTGTGACTATCCATACGAGGCATTGCAAACAGGTCGAACTCAGAAGACTCTTGAAACACCCAGTAACGTCTCGGAGGAGATCTTTATCATGCCGCGGATCGGCACACGTGCTGAACACTGAAATGGGAAGCTGGCCTACCCAACCTACTATCAGAGGCTCCTAGAACCCCGGCCATTCTGGCCTCTCATTCGTATTGTCCAGATTTCAGCTGCGTCGTGCTTCAGGCCTTGCCGGGTATTCGTCACGTTATTTTGTTCACTGGCAAATATTGAATAACGGAGATCCCATGTCAATATGTTTTGTTGGATCATGAGTCACATTCACGGGTGCCTTGAGGGCAATGACGAGCCGTAGGGGACCACTGCTGTTCCTTGCTACATGCCAGACCTGACCCTGCGGACTCCGGGCGAAATCGTAATCACCTTCCCAATGATGTGGGTATCCTTCAGGCATGGCCACCAATACCAACAGGACACGTACATCCTTGTCAGAGCGCTTCGGGGCTACAGTGCAAACTTCGACCTTCCAGTCTCATAACTACATGCGCTATGACTCGTACAGGCATGTGGACCATGCATATTAAGCACGCAGTCCCTGCAGTTAAAGCCTCATCTCAACTTTCAACCTTTGCTATACTCGACTCCTCTCATGTGGCGCTTCTTGATCTCAAGTGTTTTCACACTAGGGTCTCTTAACCCCTCAATCGGTTTGACTGTTTCAACTCAGCAGGGCTCGGTCCAAGGTTCCATTGTAACTCCTGGTGTTCGGGGCTTTCTAGGAGTGCCCTACGCCGTCGCAGGTAGATGGGAAGCACCAAGCGATCCTCCCACTCGCAACGCCACGCTACAATCGACAGATTTCGGGGATGCCTGCGTCCAGAATTTGTATCCCTCCAACTACAACCTCCTCAAGCTCGTTGGGTTCTCTGACTCTGAAATCCGCGTTCCAGAGTCGGAGAATTGCCTAACCGCAAATATCTGGACCCCGGCAGTGGAACGGAAACAGAAGGGCGCCGCGGTCATCGTCTACGCTTACGGCGGGGGTGGCCAGTTTGGGACTGTACGCGTTCTCACAATAATCGAAGAGTTTGAACTGATAAGCTTCATAGAGCAACACTCCATGGTACAATGGCGAGAATCTCGTCCGCGACAATGACGACGTTCTGTTGGTTACTTTTAACTATCGCCTCAATGTTTTCGGACAACCAAATTCACCTCACCTCGCAAGCAAAACCCAGTCCCAGAACTTCGGTGTCCTTGATGTCGAGGCGGCCGTAAAATGGGTCTATGCTAATATCGCGGTCTTCGGAGGAGATCCGGAGCGTATCATTCTGGCAGGCCACAGTGCAGCTGGAGCCATGGTGGAGGCGTACACGTACTCTCATCCGCATGACAATATCATTAAAGGTACGTTTGACTATCATGTGTTCTGCATTCCAGGCTTCTGATAATGGATTCAATTTCAACTACTAGGCATCTTCCAGTTATCACCACTGTGCGTCTTTTATTTTATTTTCGAAAAGAAACCATCTCAGCCGAAGGCTTTAGCTTGATTGTGAACCCCTTGACAGCAGCAGGCGAGGTTGATCCCTCGCCATGGAATACGATTTCTGCAGCAGTTGGATGTGGCTCTGGTACGCCCATTTTGCTACCAATTATTAGATCAACCCTCATCGGCTCAAACGGCGTGTAGATATCACAGACGCGCAGTACACTTGCATGAAGGCAGTGCCGTTCAAAACGTTGGAAACAGCGGTCGAGAACAGCACGGTTGCCTTTAACCCTCTGATAGACGGTAAGAATCGTTTCGGATGACTCTCGAGAAGCATAAATATTGAATTGCTGCCGCAGATTTAACCTACTTCTCCGACGTTGATGCTCGTTTCGCGGCTGGACAATTTCTACGAGTTCCTTCCGTCATTGGTACCACCGAAAATGAATGGGACATCACCGTTGTTGACGGGCAACAAGCCACCTTTGGATACACCATTCCTGTTCTCACAGAGCTGTTGGCCGATGTGCAAACTCAAGTTAGTTGGATCCACTACCTCCTACTGCACGTACGCTAAACTCTCTTAGTTGCTATTCAACTGCCCTGTGAGCAAAACAGCCAGCACGCGGAGCAAGGGTGATCTTCCAACCTGGAGGTATCAATATCAAGGTATTTCTGCTTTATTATCTCATCCATGTAAACACCCTGCGAGCTATCGTCTAGGCAATCTACCGGGTTTATCCAAACGCCCCGACCTGCGTGCCTATCACTCTGGCGATCTACCCATATGGTTCGGAACGTACGCTACGACGGACCCCAAACCCTCGAAGACTGAGTTCGAACTTTCTAAATACGTCCAACGTTCTTGGGTTGCATTTGCACGCGACCCCGCTAGAGGCCTGCTCAATTTCGGATGGCCGTTGTATGATCCTACTACGAGCAGTCTCGTGCAGCTTGGCGGGTTCTATAATCGCACTGGCACGTCGATATGGCCGAGCAAGTTTTTGGACCATATGTGCGCTTCTTTGGATATCTTGGGATCAGTCAATACACAGTTGACGAGCCTCCTCATTCCTGCGGCGTAATACTGCTTTTCGATGATCTCCAGAAGCCGCATACTGTCATGATAACCTACAAAGGTACACCTAGATATAAATAACCTCCACTCATGTATAACGTCTTTATCAATAATCCACATGTATCGCCACCATTCAGTAGGAAGAGTCTCACAAGAAAATTACATCATCAATCATCCAACTCCCATGCATTCTCTTTGATAAGTTTCTCTCGCTCTAGAAGATATTTGCCTGCAAGAGTCAAACGCCGGAGGCAACTTGTTGGAGTAAACCCACCTTCTTTGTACCTCTGCGTCGGGTCACTCGCCGAGTGATAAAACCAGCCGATTCGATCGTTACACCCGAGACAGAAAACATCGGCGACAGTATACTTTCCGGTTCTATCAAAGAGAAATGTGGGTTACATCAAATCGCGATAAGTCAAGGGTTTGGGACGTACGAGAGTGCACGGTCTTCTCGTCGACCTAGCTTGACATTGTCCGCGGAATTCATCAAGCTGGTTGGTAGAACGAAAGGAAAGTCAACGATACAATGATCGCGCAGTGAAACCATTTATTTGCCAACTTACTAGCCTCGTCCATCCCGTCCTGAGAACGATTTGCTGATGAGCTCATCCTGCAACGCCTGTCCAGAAAATCGTTTAAGTTCCGTCCATATCCATTTTCAAGTTGACCGACGATTGTTGTAGCACATTTGGAACAAGAAAAGGAGGGCTGTTTCGCATATATCTGCACGACGCTGGGTTGGCTAGGAGCCATGATTGACGAGAAAGAGGAAGACGAGGCTTTGTTGGGTTGTCCGTTCAAATACTCCTATAGCAGATGACCTCGGGGTTCTTGTTTTGAAGCATGGCTTAAGGAGTTGTCAAATGGGTCATGCAAGGGGTCATGGGAGTTCGAGGCACAGCTGCACCAAGTTTAGGGTTAGGGCTTTGTAATTGATCGCGGGTTCGACGTGGACGGCATCCCACTCGTTACAATGCTCAATGACGAGCCCCCGCATGAGGTGATCCTGGCCATTCAACAGGCTCTTGAAACTCACGTCGGCTACGTACAATCCGACCTGTTTGATGCCGCTTCACTAGACGTTCCGTTCAGCCCCATACCTGTGCTCAATGAGTTGTTTCCCGACGGTGCGCATCTGTTAACGTTGGACTTGCTGAGGTTACACCTACCAAGGGTCCTGATTTGGCCGCAAACGCTGATTTGAAATCTAAACAGAGGCATCTCTTGCACATCTGGACCTGGTTAGCGCTCGATTAGCGGAAACGCAACGCGAACTTCAATCAGAAATCGATGCGCTACAGAGTGAACTTAGGCAGAGCCAGGATCCGGAAAAGATGCAGCTCATCCAGGAGATGATTTCCGTGTGCCTTCATCTCATAGTTATACCCTTGACTTGCTAACATGTGACTGCACAGGACCTTCTGGGCCAAATGTCGCGTATACGCGAAAAGGCGACAGAATCGGAGGCGGTGGTACGAAATATCACAAAGGATATCCAGGTTCTGGACACGGCAAAAAAGAATCTCATTTTGAGCATGACAACTCTTAAACGATTACAGATGTTGGGTGCGCTCATTTATTATTCAGCGTATTTTATACTGCTAAGAACTAATAACGCCTTCTTCCTTCAGTTAATGCATTGACCCAATTAGAAGATCTTGTTAAGGAGAAGAAATACGGGGAGGTTGCCGAAACACTTACTGTCAGACCCTCACCCCAATGTTTTACCGAGGCAACCGCAGCTGACACCGGGCACAGGCAGTGAAGCAAATATCCGTGACTTTCAAGCCGTACACTGGTGTACAGCGAGTCGCACAGGTCTGGAAGCGCATACAAGAAATTCAGGGCAACCTTCGAACCCTAATTGAGGCCGACTTCGACGCGTTGTACGGCTGTCTTTCTAATCTCCTTTCCCGTTTTCTGATCCAGCTATGTTATGTATAAAGTATCCTGCAAGAGTCCTCCAAGCCCGTAAAGGCTGCGCAGATTACCGACGCATGTCTGGCTGCGGACGTTCTCGGCCCCGACTTTCGTGCACACCTCATTGACCGTTATGTCGCCCTCGAACTCAAGGAATACCGTCGGATCTTCCGGTCAACAGACGAAGCAGGGCAGCTCGACAATCTTTCCCGCCGCTTTGCCTGGTTTCGTCGTACGTTGCAAACACACGAAATCGAACAAGGTCGAGTTTTCCCAGCTGAATGGAGAGTCGGGTGGCATCTTCTCGCGAAATTTGTAGATATCACTCGGTACGCCTATGACCTCCTTACCTGTCTTTGTATTCCTTTGACATAAAGAATATGGCAGAGACGATCTTGCGATGCTTTTGGCAAAAGCAGGCTCATCTCTCACTCTCAAGGCACTACTCGAGAATTTGCAGATAACAACAGAGTTCGAGAATTCTATGGCGAAGAAGTGGGCCACTGGCGTAAGCATCTTGCGATTACCATTCTCCGGGTGGTTTGTTGATACAGGCCGTCAGTTCCAAGCAATACTCTCTGTAACTTCAGGCACACACGCTGTTTCATCCAAACCAATATCCGCTGCTTTTGAACCCCACATGAGCATCTTTGTCGATGCTCAAGATAAGTAAGTGGCTTCGTCAAATTATCATGGTTTCTCGTCTCACATGAGTTTCTTAGAGTCCTCACAGATATGCTTGCACCACATCGGAAGTCAAAATCTGGCAGGGCTCCGCCACCGCGGCCTTCCCTTGACACCCCAAACTCCAATGGCGAAGAAGAAACATCAAGTCTTGTACTTCCCTCCTCGACAGACCTCTTCTACTTCTATGCACAAAGTCTAGAGCAGTGTGCAAAGCTCTCAACTGGCCAGCCTCTGTTTGAGTTGTGTTTACTGCACAAGAAATGGTTGCGGATATACGCTGGTGTGCACCTATGTGTCAGTTGTTGACTAATGCTGATTCATTGTTTCCAGAGGATGTGCTTATAGCTAGCCTCAAAAGGTCTGCTTACCCTTTGCGGAATTTCCAATATTGGGTTTGATGCATTCCCAATAGGTCCCCGTCGCAACCACAATCTCGTCGTTCTGGAGATACTCGGTACGATGTGCGAGAGCTCAAGCACGCCTGCAAGCTTATCAATACCGCGGATTACTGTTTGTCTACTGCATCTGAGGTATGCTATACCTCCCCCCATGAATCGGCGGATAGTGACTGACAAGAACTTTTTGCAGCTAGAGGATAAGATGCGGGAAAAGATCAACGAGGAATTTAAAGAACGTGTCAGCTTCCAGGCAGAGCGGGATATGTTTGTTAGGTGTGTGTTCCTTGGCTATCTAAGGCTGAGAAACGTTTTGAAATTATCTCCCTAGCGTCATCTCTGCAGCTATCGTGATTCAGTTGCGGGAGCTCGAGACTGCTTGCGATGCAGCCTTCGCTACGATGGCTCGGACGACGTGGGCCGCCACTGGCCAGGTCAGCGGGCAATCGGCCTATACAGGAGATTTGGTGTCTGCTGCAGATCAAGTCATCGAGACCGTGAAACCACTAGTTGAACAGAAGAAGTATCTGCGTAATTTATTCGACAAAGCGTGCAGGTATAATTTCTTCCTCTGCATTGTAGTGTACAGACTGATCAGAGTCATGTCTTTACTTGTAGCCTGATCCTGGCCAAGTTCACTGGTGCGATTGTCAAGAGCCGGCCTCTGAAGGAGATAGGAGCAGAACAGGTACGTCTGCGCCCCAGTGGGCTAAAACACACGCTGATGATTCGATGTTTTTAGCTTTTGATTGATTTGCAGCAGGTCAAGAGCTATCTTGTCAAAATGCCTGGCGAGGCTCTAATTACAGCGAGGTGAGGAAGTCACGGGGTTTGTGTCAATCAAGTTCAAATTCTGACCTATGTACAGTTACACACGGGGTCTGACGAAGAGTACCACACGCCTAGAGGCCTTGCTTAAGGTTATTGTTACCCCTGTAGTATGTGGAATATCCATCTCGCCTTCCTTTGATCGATGGATTGACATGTTGATAGGACCCGCCCGAAGGGTTCATTCTGAATTATACTCTCCTCATTGGGGACGCTTCGTTCTCGAACTTCCAAAAGGTATAACGATTGATCGTGTTCCTACTTAATCATTCATTGTTGTTCTGTTTCTGTCCTAGATCCTCGACCTCAAAGGGACACCAAAAGCCCAGCAAAACGCTCTCCTAGACGACTTCCTCACTATCACCAGTACTAAAACTGACCTGGACAGCACATCCTTCCTCTCTTCACTCGACATGGAACCACCAGGTCCTGGCCAGCTAGGAGGGAGTCTTGTAAGCCCAGGTGGCAGCCGTGTATCACTCCCACATTCAATAAATGGGGAAGGCATTTTCACCACGATGACATCGCCAGCGTCAACGGGCCCGATGATCGGAGGTGGTTCTAATGGTGGTTCGCAGTCAGGTACAGACACCCCTCGTGGCGGAGAGCGCCGTGAGGTATTTTCAGACCTCAGACGCTTTGTGAGTTTTGGACTCCGGAAGGACTCGATGGCTTCTTAATTTGACAAGGGACTGTCCACATTGTTACACTTGCATACATAATATGATGGAACCATTGGAAGTAATCGAGTTCTGAACAACACAGATGAGCCTAGGCCGCTAGTGAATAGACTGAAATCCTATCAGCGCCTCCACATCGCTCAAAGTAGTTGTATAAGCAGGCCATGCCACACTCCGAGTCAGGGGCGAGAACCGCATTGGCTGGGAGAGCAGCACCACACCCTGTGTGGCGGGAGTTAGAAATGCTGAACGGAGCTATGAGAGCCATGCCAAAACATACAGCATTCGCCTCTGTATTCAGTTCCTGCGACAGGAAATCCGGCAGCTAGGCAAGCCGCTCCACATGCCTCCAGTGTGTAGAACCGTTGGTCCCACACTGGTTCCCTGGTCGGCAATAACCTCGCCGTCTGTGAGTCCCTAGAGCACCGTTGAATTGATGAAAGAAGACACCCTCAAGCTAGGGCGTACTGGTAGCATCCTTGATACGTCCAATGAGAGCTAGCCCATTGAATCGTCGCCGGGGCGGTGGTGGGGGAGGAACCCAGCGTCAAGACAGTCAAACGGTCTCCCGCTCCGCATGGCTGTGAGGAGTTCCCGCTGCAAGGCATGTTACACTCGCTGTCATCGACTCGCACTGCCGTGTTTTGGAGCACCCAATCGCAGTCTGTGGTCAAGGTAAGACCAAATTAATATCGTAAAACAAGCCTTGGGCTTACAGCATTCTGAGCCATATTCCATCCCAACGTACGCCAAGTTGTAGTATCCGGCACGACTATTACAGAAACTGAGGCAGGTTTCGATCGTCATGCCGCCGACGGATTCTGACAGCACGGTAAGTGAACGGGAGGCTCCATTATCTCTGTTCATTCCATTAAATCCATTGAAGGAGGATGCTGGCCAATGGCTTGGAGCTCACGTAAAACATCCTAGGTACGAGTAACTGCCCCATAACGTGATATCATTTGGAATGGATAGGCCTGGAGGGAATGAGCGCGTCGAAAGGTCCTGCAACGCAGCAGGGCTGCCGTAGCATGACTGATAAGTCGGCTTAGACTTTCCTTCAGCCGACGAAGGTAGTCTGGGCTCACCTGGACGACAAGGAGGGTGGCAAGAAGTCGCGTAGTCAAGTTGTTCAACATCCCCGTGGACTTCGAAAACTGGTCTGTTGTTGACACGCGGCCACTGGCCTCCTTATACTGAGCTTTCTTCGCCGCAGGCGGGAGCCACAGGCACCCAGCCGACAATCACCTCAGACCAGCATCTGCCGGCGTCAACGGTCAGAGAACATATTCTTTCGTCAATCAGAAATAGGTCTTATAGTCCTGTCAGAAAATTTCAGGGGAATATGATGATAAGCGCACCTGGTACGGCCTGAAGCCGTGGCAGGAGAAGTTGATTTCCGCCGGAGGAGGAGAAAGCAGTCAAGGCGGGGTCAAAAATAGAATCATAGATTTGAGCTTGCCACTGAAAATCATACAGGTCGGTCTTCGGCCCGGGGACTCGTCGGCAGCCCTCTCATTCCAAATGTTACGCCCTTGACGTACAAAGGTACAAGCTTATTCAGCATACTTATGGGAACTCAAATTCTCTCACTGACCGCATGGACAACCAGTGCTCTTGAGGTTATTTTTGATAGATAGAGTTGAGATCAAGTTAAGATGTAGTGACAACGAAGAGGAAGAGGAGAATGAAATGGCCCGAGCAGTATTTGGAGATGATGCAGGGGATATACTGCGGTTCCCATCAAGTGCTTGGGAGTTCGCGCCTCTCAGGATTTGTAAACTGATATACGGTCTGGACCACCACAAAATTCGGCAGGATCTGCAATGCAAGCCAGATTGCATTCAGAATCTGGCGCGAGGACCGCGTCGTCTGGTAAAGCTGAGCCACACCCTGAATGCAAAGTGACATTAGCAAATTATGTAGACTTCCAATCGTACAAAGAAACATACAACACTCAGTTCGATTCTCAACCCCTGCATAAGCGTATCCAGCATGCAAGCAAGACTCCGCACAGCTACTCAGCCAAACAGACAAGGGGTCTGAGACGGTTATAGGTATTTGGAGGATTCTTGAATCCTGGGAATCACTTGAGGGAAGATGAACATCGTATTTTCAGGTGCACGGTCTATGAACCGGACAACTTACTGGAAGCAGCCTTGATAGTGATAGTAGCCGGAGCCCGTCCAAACATCTGCCGGAATTTCGGTATATGGGCCTTTGGGAATCGCCATAAGCGTCAGGCGATTCTCTGCGCCACATGGCTGAGAGGCATTTCCGACGCAAGGCATATTGCATTCGCTATCGTCTACCTTTGTAGTACCACCCTGCAAGGTCCAGTCGCAGTCTGTAAGTGCAAAATTATGATCAGAGGGCACTCCTAGCAAGCTCAAAACACATTTACAGCATTCTGAGCCATGTTCAACCCCGACATAGGTCAGTTCAAAGTACTGAGTTTGGGCCCCGCAGTAGTTCAAACAGGTCTCGATCGTCATGTAAGACGCTGAGCGTGATACCAATGATAGAGTACGCGACTCTGCGATGTCCCTGACCTAGATTATGAGAAAGATCCTAGGACACAGGCGCCGATAGGCACTCACGTAAAACACCCCAAGTACGAGTAGCCCCATTTATATATATCATTGGGAATTGAGAGGCCAGCAGGTATTGTTCGAGATTCTAGGTCCTGAATGTTCAAGCCGTAGGATAGTTATAGTGGGTGCAGGCGATCTGTCAGCTTGTCAAATGATCCAGTCATGTCCCACAAACTTGCCCAAAATAAACTCAAGAGAGTTGAGTATACGATGAACGTCAAGTGCTGCATGCCGGTACCAAACTCAGCGTCACATATTCAGTCGAGGCTTTCTTTATAGTATGCACCTTCAGTCGTTCACTCAGGTTCTGCCGCTCAAGATCCACCAGGCATGCGTGCTCATCAGATGCAAGTATTGGATTCGCTTCGAATTGACGGTGCCATGGGCGTCCTCCGTGACTATCGCGACTGTTTGACGTACTTCAATCAGATAACCGACTTGACATGATACAAGGCGAGGCCTACATACTCAAAGCATAGAAGGAAAAGAAACAAGATATAGTTCCGATGAGCGGCAGGCTCGCCCGCTAGGTTGTTGACACTTTGTAAACTGACAGCCGATCGGCACCACCGCAGCGTTCGTCGGGCTGGTAGATGCAGGCCATATTGCACTCTACATCGGGAGCAAGGACTGCATCGCCCGGCAATGAGGAGCCACACCCTTGGCACAAAGGATTATAAGTCAACGCATTGCGAGGTAATGGGCAACCAAAGAACATACAACATTCAGCTCCAAACTCTACCCCAGCGTAAGTATATCCACCAAGCCAACAGGCACGCGAACAACCCTCTAGCCAGACATTTGAAGGTGAGCCTATGTTTAAAGACACTGGTAAGATCCTGGCTGCCCTAGAGTCACTAAAGAGGAAGTAAAATGAACAGTACTCTCTCGGGAACGCAATGACAGGTACTCACCGAAAACATCCTTGATAGTCCCAATATCCATATCCTGAGTAAATTTGTGCGGGAGCGGAAGTAAGAGGTGCGCCTGGTATTGAGAGAAGGGTAAGACGGTTTTGGGCGCCGCATGGCTGAGAGGCATCGCCAGCACAAGGCATACTGCACTCGCTATCGTCGACTTGCACAGCCGTGTCTTGCAATATCCAATCGCAGTCTGACAAAAGACGAAGTTATAAGAAAGAGGCATACGATATTGGTCAGATAACGTGCAGCATTCTGAGCCATTTTCCATCCCGACATAAGTCAAAGAATAGTATCCGTGCACGCTGCCACAATAGTCCAAGCATGATTCAATGGTCATATTAGCAGGTGTACTCGATAGCAGCATTAAGGATCGAGATGCCGCGGTGTCCCTAACAACAGAGGATAGAGCTCGTGAATGAAGTAGAGCGGAAATACCACAAAATACTCACGTAAAACAACCCAGGTAGGAGTAACCATACCAAGAAATATCACCAGGAATAGAGAGGCCCGCGGGGAGTTCTCGAGAAGAGAAATTTCGAGTAACGCCGCCATAACAGGCCTGGAATGAGAGAGGATAAAATATGATTTAACTAAAAGCTTGATCAATATCCCAGTCGGCCAGGAGAACCTACCGGGATGAAGAACAAAGACGAAGATACCAGTAGCGAGAAGGCCCTCATCAGCAGGATCCCGAAGAACGTACGCTTAAGATTGAGAAATCACAACTTCACGAATTACAATGCCTTATATAACGCCTCCAACGTCGACATAGGCACGGTATGCCCTGATACAGATGAAGCATGTCTTCTTTGAATACAGGCATCGTTTCGGGGTGACGCGACGGTGGGAAGACCAGGTAATAGATTTGTCGTGTTCTTCGTCAACACATCAACAGTTGGACTGTGCTATAAACAGATACAGGGTACGATGATCTGGATTCTGACGCACTAAATTATCCAGAAGAGACTAAAGGCAATGCTCGGGGAGAAGGTATCGGACAGAGCAGTAAGGAAAGGATCTAGTAGCAGCGGTGAATCCGGAAGACCAAGGCGATAATGACGCGTCGTTGAGTGTCGTCGCTGAGTTACTGAGTAACGTTCAGTCGTCAGTGAGAGCTGCCAAGCCAATGGACATCTTGCATGCTTAGTAATAGATCGCGTGATCACATTCATGCGTCGCGTCGCCGTACTTGGCCGTACTAGTAGTAACCGTTCAACGTTCAACCTTCACAACTCGAGCAGGCCCATTTCCGACCACGCGCCCTAACCAAGGATATTCAGCCTCTGGCACGGCGCCAGCAGTCCCACAATGCTCATTCAACTCCCAGCATGCATTCATAACCTTTTGTGCTTGTGGCAAAGGGCTGCCATACCTTGTCATGGTGATGGAGCAACTAACAATCATATGTTAGTGACGACAGGCTGTGGTAGATCAACTCTGAGCATGTAGTAAGTACGTTCTGTAGCAAGAGTTTGTGGCAAAATACGAAAGAAATCTGTCAAGCTTTGAAGTACATCGTGAAAGTGCAGTTGAAGATCATGTAGGTAAGTATTGCACAGGCTGACAAGGTTATTTCACTAATTTATAGAGCGACATACGGTCAGGGGCGCCACATCTTTCTCTATAGTCATAGAGGCAAGCATATCCACAGTCGCTGTCCGGGGCACGAATGGCATTGCTTGCCAGATTGGAGCCACACCCTGTAATAAAATGAGTGAGCAATTTGTAAACGAGAAAAGGAGGTTTTGAAAAACACACAGCATTCATTCCTGTATTCAGTACCGGAATAGGTAAAACCAGCATTGAAACAGGCCCCTGCACAGGACTCCAGAGTATAAAACCGAGGATCAAACACTTCCACCCTCTTAAGTAGGATTCGCGCCGTTCGGGAGTCGCTGGTTGTCGCACAAGCACCCCGTCAAATGACATCGCAACAAGAGCGCTGGCAGCACACACCTATAACATCCTTGGTATTCCCACCGCGAATCCCTCCATTTCACGATCTCCGGGGCATTAGTTGGAGAACCGGGCAAGGCAACAATTGTCAAGCGATTAGCAGCGCCACAGGGTTGCGAGGCGTTCCCAATGCAGGGCATACTACACTCGCTGTCGTCGACCTGTACCGCCGTGTTTTGCAGCACCCAATCGCAACCTTAGAAAAGGAGTGAGAATCGCGATGTGCAAAGGGAGAGTAAAAGCTTACGGCACTCAGAACCATACTCAAGACCAATGTAGGCAATGTTGGAGATACCAGCTCGGGAGTTGCAAGTACGAACGCAGTCTGTGATTGTTGACGCCTTGTCGTTGATAACTGTGAGTGATCGTGCTGAGCCAGAATCGCTTTATCCAACCAATGAAACTTCCATCATTGAGTTATGTGGCCTCAGACTTCAGTTGATTGAACATACGTGTAGCATCCGAGATAGTGGTAGTTCCCGTACTGTTGTATATCTTTGGTCGGGATGGTGAAGTTGTTGGGGAGCTGTCGCATCACTATCTCTTGAACCGCAACCCTGTTGGCCTGGACGATCTGGGGAAGGTCATGTCGGCCTGCCATGTCCTGAAAATATAAGTACACGTAAGAATTACCTGGCTGATGGAGCATAAGAGCAGCGTGTAAATGATCATGGCGATAGTGAGCTGTTGCATCATGCTGATGTGGGAGAGGTTAGAGAGCGCCAATGGCAAGGGCAGCGTCTTTATAGGAGCCCTCCCCTTGCCACAATACTTATACATTATACATCCAAAGGATACTTGAAATTGCCGCAAAAGATGAGAAACTCTCCCCAAAACCGCGGACCGCAGTTATCGGACGGTGTTGAGGTCGAGGCTATCGACGAAAAGAGCAACGTAATGGACATCGAGGGTCACAGAAGCCGTGTTGTGCCGCCGCGAAGGTCGCCGTCTGCCAAATATGCACAGCCCACGGGTAATACCTGTCTTTAATAGTTGAACGGGTGACTCGAGTTCGACGGTGGTGAAAAGCGAATCTGGTCATGGGAAGCGCTCGGAATGACAGTCGCCCGCACAACGCGCAACATTGTGCCAGCTCTGACTTCAATTATGCTTGGGAGATCGCTTTCCAACTATAAATTTCTAATTTGAAGGCAGGATGAAGTGGGAAGAATGAAAGGATACACATAGTAAGGATCATCGTCCGATGACAACTGTGAACATTGCGGACGTTGAGCGAATGAAAATAGATTAGTTAGCAAATCGGTTTTGAAGAAAATCAAAATGATCTACTTGTCCGTATGGCGTATATTTGGTTGATATAATGTAGAGCCTGAAATCCAGTACCCAGTATGAAGGCGGAAGCTGTACAAAACGAGGGCAATGGTCGAACTCGAATTACTCATCGTGGAAGTCGTCTCGGGGAAGTAAAAGCATCAACTCAAACGTTCAGTCCAAAGAGGGGCTTATGGAGGTGGGGTCGTCGCATCGGGGTGAACATCGGGAAGCGGGGGGTGAGGGGGAAGCTGGGAGCTGTTGGCACCATTGCCGGAATTTCCGGTAGAGCCACTATGGCGCAGTCTCCTTTCCGATACGGAAATAGGCACACTGTCAGTGGGCGAACCGAAGGCCGACAGTCGAAGTATCCTTGCTGGATAACGGTTTAACTGCTGAACATCGATTTGAGAGGGTGCTGAGGGACCTGATCGAGAGGAAATGTGTCCTTCAGGATGATAGGGCGACGATGGCAGTGATGTGGGATAGGGAAAAGACGAGATCGGCCCAGAAGCAGGGGAAGTGACAGCGATAGAGGCATTAGATGAACCGCTATGTGAGAGGCCAGTCGTCTGTGATACCGAACTGCTCCATCTTGAACGCTCAGCTGGTGCATTCTGGGTTGAGAATTGCGACGGGGCGATGGATTGTGCCTGTGGTGACGTGTCAGATGAAGCACCCAGGTCCAAAAATGAGCTTCTCCAACGGCCAGAAGGTGGGTTACTCGGTGGGGTCAATCGAAATACTGAGCGAAGATTCCGAGCGGCACTTGATTCCTCGGGGCTCCCCTCTTCCGATGCATGCTGGTGCGTCGCTTCCAAGGGACTACTCTCCCGAGTCTTTTGCGACGAATTGCTAGGGAAATTGACCATGAATGGGCTTGGAGGAGGTATATCCAGGAACTCGCCACGAGGTACCTCTGGGACTTCCGTTGGCGGGATTTCAATGGGCTGATTTGCAGGCGTCACCACATGCAGAAAAGACACATCGGAAAGGGGCGGTGAAGGACCCTCCCTCTGAGACTGGGCTGAGGCAGAATTATCTGGTACAACGGGTCTGTCCGAGCTTCCATTTCGGCTATCTGGAATTTCCGGAAAATGGCTCGTACGGGGGCTGAGGCCACGAATCGCCAAGCGTGTCGAAGCTGGACCTAAGAGGCTCGCAGCATCATCTGAACTATATTGTGCACTTCCTCGATCTCGGGGCGCAAGAGTGGACAGGCGTGTGGGGTCAGAAGGTGGAGGCGCAGATTCCGCAAAGGGTTTGGGATTGTGGGTGATGTCCTCCTCAGTTAAAGGATCATCGCAGCTCAACAATTGACCAGCGCTACCCTGTCTACTGTGAGCTTGTGATCGAAGGGGTGAATCGGACGATGAATGAGGCGCAAAGCGAGGTGCAGACATCGAGTTTGAATTTGAGTTTTCTGTAGAGCCTGATATAGAATAGGAGGGAGGTGCTGGAGGTGGCGCTGGGTGTGGAGATGGGGTGTTCATATAGGACAGCGTGTGTAGCCCCGATGTCAGAGAAAGATGTGTATCGGTAGAAAAATGGGAAGGCCCGATATCTTTATCCTTATCTTTGTAGCTATCTGCGGAGTCAGGCCTGACAGGAAGCTCGAGGGCAAAGCTAGCAGACCAAGAGCTGTCGCTCACATAGTTTGGCTTTGCTTTCTTCTTCCCTTTCCCTTGTCCACGTTTAGAGGACGACAGGGTGAACATGGATGATTTTGCGCTCAAAGGCTCGGTCTCTCTGGATCTTCCCCCCGATGATCCGGACCTTCTGCCTGTCGAGCCGGAATGCCTAAACGAGATTCCTAGCCGCCCGAGGCTCCCGAATCCACCTTCTACCTCCCTCTTCCAACGAGCAAAACCAGACTTCCCGCTAGAGCGTTTCTGATGGTGGCCCAATCTGCCTCCTTCGGGCCCCATTTCCATATCGTCTGGGAAAGTCGTGGGGGCAATGTTAAGAGCGCCTAACGCACCAGCCTCCTGTTCCTTCCTTCTAGCACGACGTGCTAGACGAGCCTGCCTATCACGCCGCCTCTGCGGCCGTATAACGAAAAGGAAGAAAAAGGTACCAGTGATGATCAGGAAGCCAAGTATACCTGCCAATACAAGTGCAGCGATTGTTCCTTTAGAGTGTGAAGCGGAAGATCCTGATGTCGGATTTCCAGTGGGGCGAGAACTGATGTTAAGAAGTATGTCAGTCCCCAGTTGATGTATTGAGGTCAGATAGCAGACTCACCTCAAAGGCCCAGTAGCAAACGCTTCAAATCCATCATATTGCAATGTCAAATCGCTGCCGTCCTCGTTGATGACCTGTACGTCATGGAGAACTGTAGGATCGAGGCCCGTGGCATAGAAAAGTGTTGTGTTCGGGTTTGTGAACGATGCATGGCCATTTAAAGTGGACGTAACGTTGTCAAGAACGACTGAATACACTCCAGCTTTCGGAGATGTGGTACCATTTATGAGCAAGGAGGCCCCTTCCCAGTCTTTGAGAAAACAGCGAAAAAATGACTTGATGGAAACAATCTCACCGCTAAAAGTCGTTTGGGCGACGTCGCCTTTAGTAAGGGAAATATGTAATGGTGTGTTGCTGCTGTCATTTTGGAATTCCCATTGACCTTGGAAAGATATTTTACGGTCTTCCAAGACCTGTCGATCAGGGGACGCGCTGCATGAGGTAGATGCCATCAGCTACTCTCTTAGTTTTTATCACGACCCACCTTGATGGAATGTTGAAAGATATCAGCGCCTTGTCGAAGTAGACTTTTCCTTGATTTAGAGCAGGTATGGCAGTGAGTATGGAAATCGTATGGGTCTCATCAGTAAGATTCTGAAATGAGGCGAGAATTTCGTCGCTCGCGTCTTTGGGAGCTACGGAAGCGCCATCCAAGTCGACAGTGTAGCTTGCGTTTCCTTGTAAGTTCCCCAGCAGCTTGATACCAGTTCCTAAAGCCATATTCGTCGTCTATGGCTCATGATGAAGAGATGTTTCTGACGGACCTTTCCATGTGAGGGACAGAGTAGCATTGTCACGAGAAGTAACATGAAAGGTAGTCCCAGTTCCTGTATCACCCAGGGATTTGGCGAAACCAGATGAGTTGAAGTAGGGGTTCCACCCAGCGGTTAGGTTGGCAGTAAAGATGTCGGCAAATGGTGTGTATGAAATTGATGGTGAGGTATCGTCAACGATGAGCTGTAGAGTTTGTGCCATCGACTCATGGGCTCGCTCAGTCACGGCCTATCGAAGTTGCCTATAGATGAGTGGGTATGGCAATTGGCTTCAACGCTTGAAAGACATACCAGTTATACAGAGAAGATATAGGTACAAGTAGCGCGGGTCAAGAAGGAAAGACGTTATTCAAAGTTGCTCGGGCATGCTCTGCAGCCAAGTGGTGGATGCGGAGAAGTGAAGAAGCAAATGATTGATGTCCATTTTCGCTCTCCAAAGTCTTGCCAATGCCTGCCAATCCCCATGACATTGACAAGACGATTCGGCGCTTGATGACAATGATCTCCACGAGATATTCACGGATCAAAGATCAGGTAAGTTTCTCTAAATAGTAAAGCTCCCAAGGTTTGAACGTTGAGCAACCCAACTGTTGAATTCTTAAAAACTCGACAGAGGATATAGAGCAAAGCCCGGCCGTCGTAACGACCAACGGCAGCGCGCAGCTCCTTCATGTGGATGGTGAGTATCACCGGACCTCATCGCTATTGCTTTTAGTAGCTTGAGGTACACGCTCAAACACAACCATCAAACCTCAAACCCATTTTGACCAAGCACCTGTACAAGTTTTCCTCGTGGTCCAACCAGATTGGCATTTGCTTTCCACTGTTAACAGGACAAGAGGTACGGCTCGAATTCCGCCTGATTTCGTAATACTCATGGCACTATCACACCAGATGCTTAACACCACGACAACTGACCTATGTTCTCTGATTGGCTCGTCTGCTTTTCTTCCTGAAACCCTGGCCTATGTGCGGAACTCGTCTTCAGGCAATCTGCCACTGGAGCCAGGCATCTTTCAAGCAATCCTACAATGCATGGTGGCGGGTGACAAACACCTGATTCTTCACACTCCTGAGGAGGACGTTGCATTGGTAGTTAGGCTCGCAGTTTGGGTGAGATCTGCTCTTCTACTCCGCTTTGTTCACTACTTTCGCCCTTTCGTTGCGAAACACCAGGTATTCTTTGATGGGAGGCTGTTCATTTCTGTGGCTATGGACATAATCTACAACGGTGCCTGTTCGGTTAACGTTGTTCACGAAGCTGACGAGACGTTCAGACTCTTTCGTGCATTTTCGACTTGCCAACCCACAAGGCGAAAATCAAATCTCGGGCCGTGCCAACATTGCGGTCGAAAGATTTGACGCCTCCGAGGGATCCCAATATGTTTCTGCGTTCCTTGTTTCTCCCGTCGAACAAGAATGATGGTGGCGACCCGTTCAAATTGAGATCCCGGTCAAATAAACGGCGCCCAAGCTTTATGCGCCCGGCGTCAGCCCCAAACGACGCTTTCCACCCCGGAAAGCTGTCTGCCACAGGATCCGGGCATCACAATTCGGGATCTGCAGATACGGCACCCGATTCAGAGTCGCCGCCTTTAGTCATCGCGGCGCCTCAACCACGGCCCTTTACGCATGCACATACTGATCCCCTTCCCCAGCGTCACAAGGAACAGCGGCCTGAGTTTCCGCATGCACTCGTAGTATCTGGACTTGAACATGCGACTGTCACGGAGCAATCATCCTTGGCAGAGGCGTTGCGTCGTCAACAGGTTGTACTTGAGCCAATCAAGCCTGGTGGCAGTCTGAATGATCCAGGTCAGAGGCGTACGCCCTCGCGCAATAATAAACATGTCCACCCTCCTCACCTGCTCTCCGAAACCGCCGAACTTCAAGGGACTTGGAACTTGCCTGACGGGTTTATTATGATCTATGTCTGCCCCTGGAACTCAAGGGAGCGTCCTGGTATCCATAGGAGCATGGTACGCTTGTATTTGGGTACCCTGTTACCGAAGACAAGCTGATTAATCTACTGCAAGCTGGACCTCTTTGGCATGAGCAGCACTATCTTTGTGCAGAAGCATGTCAGAGATGCTTTGAGGGCCCTTCCGTTTGCCTCGAATACAACGTCACATTCACGAATGCACTCTTCACATTCCAACCCACCAACCCCATCACCTCTTCAGTCGCCTCCCCTCCCTCCCCGAACGCCCCCTGCGCTGTCTCAGGCTCTCCCTGGGACTCTACGTCAGCGCACAAGCCGTCCTAATCTTCCGCCGCCCACACCAATTGTCCCAAAGCAAATGCTCCCCCGAGAGTTTATAGTTTCTCTCCAGAAATCCGCTCAAAATGCGTACGTCTCCTCGCAACTATCCCTTTACCTTTCCGATCTCTTCGCTGCTGTTCGGCACCATCCAAAACTGGATGGGAGCTTCCTCACCGCAAGGTCAATGAACGATGCGAAGGATCTCGCACGGGCCAACAGAGTTCTCGGAGTCGACCCCACCGGCGGCGAATTGTTACGGGACTACTCCGGCGCTGACTACGATGGCGAATATGGTGATGACGATGGCAAGGAACAGAACAGTACTGAGATGTACAATTATATTGCGAGTGGAAGCGAGAGCGTAACGCTCAATGTACACCATGAACCGACGCCGTCGCATTCTGCGAAGGGTCTTGATGGCACTTCTGCTTCGCAGGTGGAGCTAGCCACTCTGAAGCTATTCGTATCCGAGGCAGCCATAGCGCGCGTCGTCCCTCGGGCAGTAACCCATCGAGTCCGCGTTCGGGATGGACCGCAGGACGAGGTCCTGGCAGGAGCGATCTTTGGAGTTACTTTTGAACCGCAGACGATAGAGCCATCTGGTGTTCAACTATATAGCTGGGACACTCGGAGTACAGTGAAGGATGTTCTCGTTGAAATTTTGGCGGAGGTCTGAATACGCGGAGGTGTAATTGTCTTTGTCTACTACACAAAATCTCCCTTAAGTACGTATGCCACATACTTCAGGACCTAAATTGCTCAAACATAAAATCGCTCCTTAGTGCGTACTTGGTACCCTCTACGACCTTCTCTCCGCTGTGAAAAACTGAGCGCTGCTGAAAGATAAGAACCCTCCCTAGCTTGGGCTCGATGTCAAGAGATCATGGTGTGCGATCTCGGCGTCCATCGACATAACGAGCCTTGCTGCCTATGATACGAGTTGCTCCGCCCGAAAGACCCTCCTCGTTGAGGTATATCTGTAGCGTCACGCGGGACTTTCGCCCATCAGGTAGTTGTAACTGCCCATCGCAATGGGGTTTGAAATATTGTCCAGGCCCATAACGAAGGAAAGTGAGCCTTTCATTGACGCTGCAGATACACGCGTTTGTCATCGTATACCTAGAACTGAATTTGCACACGCACCCTACGAGCTTCCAAGTCCCACGAACTCTGCCACGATCACCGACAACGCCCTCCCACTCGCTGCCAGCTTTGATCTCAATGAGCTCTTGGACATGAGGTAGAAGCCGCAGGTAGATTTCGCCAGCGGTCTTCTCGTCGAAACGTAGGATCCTGCCACTGTGCCTGTAGTCGAGATCAACTACCTCTCCCTCTATGGTGGATAGCTTTGCAGGCTTCCATTCCTGGTCAGATTCGGCGAGGGCTATCAGCGCGGCACATTCCTCGGGAGTGAAGATGTTGTCGAGGACTTTAATATAACTGTTGGGATAGTCCTTCGCAATCGGTGTATCGGAGAGGTCTAGAAGGCCGGAA
The DNA here is from genome assembly GCA_018858115.1 of Tephrocybe rancida. Lineage (NCBI taxonomy): Eukaryota > Fungi > Basidiomycota > Agaricomycetes > Agaricales > Lyophyllaceae > Tephrocybe > Tephrocybe rancida. Next base: position 28,030 of record JABCKT010000013.1, read on the forward strand.
TCGAGCGAATTCCCAGGAGAGCTTTCAGATGTGCTCTTGGCAGTGGGAACTGGAACATTATACATGGTGTAACTGTTTTTTTGCAGGAGGAGAGACACTGAGAATGTATGATTTATATCAACTTAAAGCATGATACACAGCCCGGACCACTGCCACAGCCTAGTCTTCATTGGCAGTATGTCACCGAGCTGCCATTGACTTAGTTGATCATGAGTCTGTCCCTTCGTTGTCATATGTACTGCCAGTACAAGTCGTCCTTCAAGTCATCGTCAGCGCGCAACAGATCATGGGTCTATAATTAGCATCGGCTTAAAGTTGCTGATTGCCGATCGCTTTTGTGGTTCCCCCGAAAGTGACTCTCTTTCAACGAACTTACGAGTCATTTGGCCGGCGCCTGTCTAAAACAAACCTTGAAAGCCTCAGCAGAAAGGCTCTTTAATGTTGGTATCCCCAGATTCATCGAGCATTGAGCCAAGCGCTCTGCAGTCTCAACCTGCCAAGAAACGAAGAACGCCAGGTGCATGCGACAATTGCAAGAAGAAGAAGAGTACGTTGGGGCATCACTTGAGTGGTACATTTTCCCCTCTAATCGTCATATTCTTCGCTCCGCTGCTGCAGTAAGATGTAAGTAAACTCGAGTTCAACCGATGACTCCTCTTATTGAAATGCTTTTCAAGGTGATAGCGCCGAAATGATAGGAAACAGGTGTAGCAATTGTATCCAGTACTCATTAGATTGTACACACAAAGAAGTGTCGAAAGTGAGTTTGGCACAATATCAAGCTTCTTCTGAACCAGAATAGGATACAGACTCTGGGATCTGCTAAAGGGTGCGTCGAGTTTGAAAGTCTCGCGAGTGACATCATTGATATCTGATCATGTTTCTTTGCCTTGTTCCAGATATGTGGAAAGCTTGGAAGTTCGCTTGGAGAAGATGGAGAAACTGCTGAACAAGGTACGAGGCTTTCCCTGTCGATGGCGTAGGTCGTTCACCTGGACTACAGCTATTGCCCAAAGTCGATTTGGCTCAAGAATTGGACAATATAGACGACTTGGATACTCCTCCAGAACCCTCACTTCTACCTAGAAACGACGATGACATCCTTGAGGAGGAGCTTATGGGCAAGCTAAAGCGACTACATGTGGACCCTCCTCAAGGCCGCTTTTTCGGCAAATCGAGGTATGCAACAGCGTGTCCGTTTCCATCATCATCAACTCACCCGTATACCTAGTGGATATCAACTAATCCAAACTGCGCTGGATATCCGAAGTGAATACGTTGGTACACCGAGACCACCGCGTTCTATACTGGAAGGCAAACGCGCGCACTTTTGGTATAGCCCTTCGGTAAGCCATTTAGTAAAAACAAGAGGCCACTTCTTTACTAAGACTCAGTGGCATCCATTACAAACTGAGGCAAAACCATCATTGTCCTATTCGTATCCGGACGAGGACCTCCTGTTGTCCCTTGTGGCTGCATACTTCGAGCAGATAAATACATTTTTTCCTCTGTTCCATCGCCCATCTTTCGAAAAGTCTGTCGCCGAAGGTTTGCATCATAGAGACGTATCGTTCGGTGGAACCCTCCTGCTTGTATGTGCCCTCGGCTCGGGGTACATAGACGATCCACGTGTTCTCTATGATGGGACGACATCTGCCCATTCCGCTGGCTGGAAGTGGTTTGAACAGGTTTCCGTCGTCCGCAAGTCTTTTATCCCTGCACCCTCGTTGAGCGAGCTGCAGATAGTTGCTGTGCGATTCATGCCGCTTTTATAAGACTGAGGACACCTGAATGACCTTTCTCTTCCGCTAGCTCGCCGTTATATTCTCCTTATCAAGCGAAACCCCTCAGGGCTGCTGGACATTGCTCGGCATGGCTCTGCGGATGGCACAAGAGGTGGGAGCCCATAGACGTAGGACTTTGAAAGCGCCTACGGCAGAAGATGAACACTGGAAGCGTGCTTTCTGGTCCGTCTCTTTGGCCTTGTTCTTCAGATTAGATGGGGTTTGCAACTGAATGACAGGGTACTCAACTCTCTTGATCGCCTACAAAGCTCGCATTCGGGCCGGCAGTGTGTTTTGCAAGTGGAAGAGTAAGTTCCTTGATCTCGTTCGAGCTTGCTGCTAATGTTTCCTAGTCATGATGTGGATTTACCAATCGAGTGTGACGACGAATACTGGGAACACACCGATCCTGCCCTTGCCTTTCAACAGCCACCAGGCAAGCCGTCAGTCATCGCCTATTTCAATTGTTACATCAGACTTATGGACATCCTTGCGTACGCCATGCGTGCCATTGTGAGACTATCCATATCCTGTTCCTGATCAAGAAAAGCCACTCATGCTAGGCCGTTAGTACTCGGTCAAGAAACCTATGAACGAACATCCAGTGACCTATCTGGATCAAAAGATAATAATGGACCTCGACTCCGCGTTGAACAACTGGATGGACTCTGTGCCCGACCATTGTCAGTCCTGTTTTTCGATGTGCTTGGAGCGCTGCTCACGATTTGTCAAGTGCGCTGGGACCCGTCTTCGACGAACAAATTATTCTCGAAACAATCTGCCACGCTTTATGCAACATATTATAATCTACAAATTTTTGTGCATCGACCTTTCATTCCATCTTTCCGGAACAAGTCAATGACGAGCTTCCCGTCACTGGCTATCTGCACGAACGCCGCTCGGTCGTGTTGTCATGTGATGGAAATTCAAAGCAGGACAACATTGCCGATTCCGACACTACACGTACGCACGCAGAGCACTTTGTTCGTTCTGCTGTAAAATTGATTGTTTTTTCTCAGTTTACCGCTTTCATCGCTGCAGTCGTGTTACTCCTCAACATATGGAGTGGGAAGAGGTCGGGACATGCACCTCATCCTCAACGCGAAATCGATGATGTTCAACGGTGTTTGGACCTGTTGAAAGTTTGCGAGCGAAAGTTAGTGACTTGTTTGCTGATGGTCTGCCTTACAATAACCGCGCTTCTATAGATGGTGTTCCGCCGGACGATATCGGTGATCTAATGTGTTTTGTCGTCCATGAGGAGATCATTCACCCTTTTCTCAACAGCGATATATTACTGGAATTGGCGTCAGCTGGCGACCTAACTTTCTCCGACAGCCCCTCTAGAAACAAATCTGCAGCCACTTCGCGCACCAAACGCCCAAGGGAATCCGATTTCGTCGCAGATACCGCCGCTCACTTCGCCGAACCCCGAAAGGTTGCTGGGACACGACGTGTTTCTACCGATGTTCCACCAGGAATAGCCCCTGTGCCTTCATTTGACCAGACCCTGAACTTTGAATTGCCTATGTATGGAAATGAACTAGGGCGGCTCCCTGTGTACGGGCAGTTCAACTTTTCGGAGTCGTACAAGCGACCAAGGCGTGACCCGGCGGCTTCCTATACAGCTGGACCCTCATTCAAACCATACTCGAGAGTCTCAGGCGGCCCGTCAGACAATACCATACCAGTCGTCAATGGTTCAACTCCACAGATGAATGACTATGCTGCATCTGTTTGGGACACATACAGTCTCCCGCAAAGTGTAAACGCCCCTACATTGCCTATGCCAGCATATCCAGATCCATCTGGTGCGTCTGCGCAAGACGGGATTCCTTTTATGGATAGCGATACTTTAACGATGTGGTCAAATGCTCCTGCAGGATTCGAGTACGTTACTTTTGGTGTGAAATCATTTAACGTTGACTCAATGCTTCGAAGGTTGAACGAATGGGGAACATATATAACAAGTGTCGATCAGATGACGCACGCTCCGGATACCTTTTTAGACTGGGCAGAGTAGTTGAGGGCTTGTATGAAGACAACTTGTAACAACTATGGGTCACATCAAATCGATGACTTGCAGCATTCTCGTTTTCATTTACAGTATGCGACAGGCTGCAACGCCGAATACTGATAAAAAGTAGTTCGATATAATTCTTCTAGCTTTGTGGTGTCTAGGAGGCCGTCAAGGAGCAGCCGGTTCTAAGTAAGCTGTCTTTCGACCGAATACCAGCTGCCATTTAACCGTCGTTGCTTTAAATAACTATCGATAGGGTCAGAATTCGTCATGCCCCGACTTTATTAGTTTTATTATCAAGACATCCTGAGGCCAGAGGCTGGCGATAACTAAGATGATGTGGCGCAGAATGTTAGGACCCGGGTAGAAGCTCTTTGGTACTCTAAATTACTGGTTAGCATAATGAATCGAATCACTGGGTTCAAGGGCCTCTTAAACACATGGCCTAAACTGATTCGTTCAGGCGTCTAACCAAACCTGCACGCATTCTCCCACATGGCTGGACAGAGGTTCTGATAGGAGGCCTTTGAACGTAGTGAATATCACTATAGGCGATGACTTACGATGCTTATTATAGTTGAAAGCTGGAACAGAGCGGCAGCCGAGGACACCCACAACTCCGCATGGGTAAACGCCGCTCTGAGGACAGCCGCGTACTAGGGGAGATAACGGAGAGCGATGTAAATCTAAAATATGCAATGGAAGTTGGACGCCACTGGCAAAAGCGTTCTAGCATTGAATGTTAATGCTGTTTCAAACGTGACGGAATTGGGCGAGAATATGGCCTAGTAAACTGTGCCAAAATAAAGTAACCTTTAAAAGGCGTGAAGTCTGTGGGGTCCATGGCCGGCCACGTCCTTCGTATTTTCCATAGTTTCGAATTTTATCAAACAAAGATGCAGTCGAAAGGTATGCGGGCATCCATTTCCTTACCATAAATACAGTCTACTGACGAAATTCACAGTTTTTCTCGGCCTCTATCTCGTAATTGCAACATGCATCTCGAGTGTCGTCGGCCTCGACTTCACAGGTGCTAATTGGATCTGGATTCCAGGGCGTGCTGCCGATGGAATCACATATCCTCCCGGAAACGCCACCTTCCGTAGGGACTTCACGCCAACAAATGGCAAGGTCCCCATCTCTGCAAATATTCTTATCACTACCGACAATGCATACACGCTCTATGTCAATGGTAATCCTGTTGGCACCGGAGTTGACCTCAGATTCGCGCAACGTTACTGTGTACGGCTGGTGAAAGACTGCAATGTCTTCGCTATAGAAGCCCAGAACTACCAGCCTGCATTGCCAGGGAATGCTGCCGGTGTTCTTGCCGCCATACAGATCCATTACAGTGACGGATTCATCGAGACCATCGTTACCGACGGTGAATGGCATGGCGTCACCGGCACTCCGGCCGGATTTGAACAGGTCGCGTTCGATGACAGCCAATGGCCTGCAGCTTTCGTCGAAGGCAGTTACCCGAACACTGCACCCTGGAACACTCCAGCGCTTACCCCAGCGATCCCTCCCGAAAGCCAGAACCCTGGCCCTTCTTTGCAGTCCGCGAAGTGGATATGGACCAACGAGCTTACCGGCCCAGGATCGGCCGTGCCCATCGGCGCACGCGCGTTCCGTAAGACTGCCACTCTTCCCAACGGCGAGCTTGCCGTACAGGCAAAGATCCTCATTGCTACCGACAACGCATACACCCTCTATGTCAACGGCCTCCTAGTTGGCTCAGGCCAGTCTTTCACCGTCGCCGATCGATACGTCGTCAACTTCCCCCCAACCCCGCGCGTTGTCATTGCAGTATATGCACGCAATGTACCTCCCGGTGGCCCTGCTGGCGTATTCGCTGCCGTTGATCTCGTGAGCTGCGACTGTTCAGATGACGTTTATCTCGTCACAGACGGATCGTGGAAATACAACATGGGAACGCCTGCTGGATTCATCGACCCCAACTATAACGACTCCGCATGGCCCCTGGCGGTTACGGAGGGTGGTTTCGGTGCCTCGCCGTGGGGTCCGACTACGGTTCCAGCTAAGAATTCGCCACAGTCCGCTGCTGCTGGCGGTGCGCCTAATGCGCCCCCTGCGGACGTCGTAGTTTGATACTTTTCATGATCATAAGGTTTTGGTTTTGGTTTGAAAGGCTCATATTCATTCGCGATATCCCCGTGTTTCCGTGTTCGATTGTACCTTCTGTTCTCTTCAAGTGTCCGTCATTTATTTATCACCTTACATGTTCGATTATACCTTCAGTTCCCTTCCAGCGTCCGTTGTTTATTTATCAACTCACATTGGTTAATGTTGACGAAGTTCGGTTCTGTTCGAGAACCGAAGGTGTCTATCCAGATGTAGGATACTGTAAATTATGTGAGGGTACGTCACATCTAGCGAGAGATTACGAAAGCGAGGTACGTTTTCGATGTGCTTGCTCTTCAAGGTACTCTTATGAGTCAAAGTTGGCTGCTGAAGCTGTTTTCGTGACATCTTCCGCATCAAGTATCAGAGCCATCAATTATCAAACTGTCATGTTGATTCTGACCTGATCTAGTGATCTTACTCAATCTAATAAACAATTGATCGGTGCCGGTGGATATCTCGGGGGGATAAGTGCCGAATCGTCTTGTCATGGGGATTCGCAGGGAGCTCAAAGTTGGCGCTTAGGGCCAGCATCAAACTTCAAGCTCATTTTGACCAAGCACCTGTACAAATCATCCTCTTGGTTCAACCAGATTGGCATCTGGTACCATTTGCTTCCACTGTTAACGGAACAAGAGGTACGGCTCTAATTCCGCCTGATTTCATAATGCTCATGGCGCTTCCACCAGGGACCGCCGCCGAACCCCGAAAGGCTGCTAGGACGCGACGTGTTTCTGCCGACGTCCCACCAGGACCAGCCCCTGTGCCTCCGTTTGACCAGGCCCTGAACTGTGAATTGCCTGTGTATGGAAATGAAATAGGGCGGCTCCCTGTGTACGGGCAGTTCAACTTTTCGGAGTCGTACAAGCGACCAAGGCGTGACCCGGCGGCTTCCTATACAGCTGGACCCTCATTCAAACCATACTCGAGAGTCTCAGGCAGTCCGTCAGACAATACCATTACCATCCTAGTCGTCAATGCCATGGTTCAACTCCACAGATGAATGACTATGCTACATCTGATTGGGACACATACAGTGTCCCGCAAAGTGTAAACGCCCCTACATTGTCTGTGCCCGCATATCAGATCCATCTGGTGCATCTGCGCTGGACAGGATTCCTTTTATGATAGCGATACTTTAACGATGTGGTCAAATGCTCCTACAGGATTCGAGTACATTGCTTTTGGCGTAAAATCATTCAAAGCTGACTCACTCACTGCTTCGAAGGTTGAACGAATGGGGAACATAACTATCAACAGGTCGGAATTCGTCATGCCCCGACTTCAATAGTTTTACTAGTCGTAGCAAGTCGTCCTGTTTCGTCCCCATCTACAGCGTATGGCAGCCCGCATCGCCGAACACTGAATTGAAAAAGTGGTCCGGTATAGTTCGCCTAGCGCTGGGGCGTCTAGGAACAGCCGGTTCCAAGCAAGCTGTCTTTCGACCGAATACCAGCTGCCGGTCAACCGTCATTACTTTGAATATCTACCGACAGGGTCAGAATTCGTCATGCCCCGACTCTGTTAGTTTATTAGTTATATCAAGACATCCTGGAGCCAACAGCTGGCGATAACTAAGATGATGTGGCGCAGAATGTTAGGGCTCAGATAGAAGTTCTTTGATACTCTAAATTACTGGATAGCATAATGAGTTGAACATCATTGAACATAAAACGGTGCTTTTGGTGTTCTCTAGACCGACCTCCATGAATACATGTCCAAAAATACAATGGAAGCTTAGCCGGGGACCTCCACAACTCCGCCAGGACAAACGCCGCTCTAAGGACAGCCGCGTGCTAAGGGGGGTAATCTAAAATGTACAATGGAAGTTGGCCGCCCCTGGTAAAATGTTCTACCATCGATGTCAGCACTCTTTCAAACGTGATGAAACCGGGCGAAAACATGGCCAATAGTAAACTGTGTCAAAATAGAGTAACCTTTAAAAGGTGTGAAGTCTGTGGGGTCTATGGTCAGCCAAGTCCTTCATATTTCCCATAGTTTTGAATTTTATCAAACAAGGATGCAGTTGAAAGGTACGCGGGCGTCCATTTCCTTGCCACGAGCACAGTTTATTGACAACGTTCACAGTTGTCCTAGGCCTCTATCTTGCAATTACAACATGCATCTCAAGTGTCGTCGGCCTCGACTTCACAGGTGCTAATTGGATCTGGGCTCTAGGCCCGCCTGCTGCCAATGGAGACTCATATCCTTCTGGAAACACTACCTTCCGTAGGGACTTGACGCCAACAAATGGCAAGGTCCCCATCTCTGCAAACATTCTCATCACTACCGACAATGCATACACGCTCTATGTCAATGGTAATCTTGTTGGCACCGGAAATGACCTCAGATTGGCGCAACGTTACTGTGTGCGGCTGGTGAAAGACTTCAATGTCTTCGCTATAGAAGCCCAGAACTCCGCAGGCGCGCCTGCAGGGAATCCCGCCGGTGTTCTCGCCGCCATACAGATTCATTACAATGACGGATTTATCGAGACCATCGTTACCGACGGAAAATGGCATGGCGTCATCGGCACTCCAGCCGGATTTGAACAGGTCGCGTTTGATGACAGCCAATGGCCTGCAGCTTTCGTCGAAGGTAGTTATCCCAACACTGCACCCTGGAACATTCCAGGGCTTACCCCAGCGATCCCTCCCGAAAGCCAGAACCCTGGCCCTTCTTTGCAGTCCGCGAAGTGGATCTGGACCAACGAGCTTACCGGCCCAGGATCGTCCGTGCCCATCGGCGCACGCGCGTTCCGTAAGACGGCCACTCTTCCCAACGGCAAGCTTGCTGCACAGGCAAAGATCCTCATTGCTACCGACAACGCATACACCCTCTATGTCAACGGCCTCCTAGTTGGCTCAGGCCAGTCTTTCACTGTCGCCGATCGATACGTCGTCAACTTCCCTCCAACTTCGCGCGTTGTCATTGCAGTATATGCACGCAACGAAGGCGGCCCTGCTGGCGTATTCGCTGCCGTTGATCTCGTGAGCTGCGACTGTTCAGATGACGTTTATCTCGTCACGGACGGATCGTGGAAATACAACACGGGAACGCCTGCTGGATTCATCGACCCCAATTATGATGACTCCGCATGGCCCCTGGCGGTTACGGAGGGTGGTTTCGGTGCCTCGCCGTGGGGTCCGACTACGGTTCCAGCTACGAATTCGCCACAATCCGCTGCTGCTGGCGGTGCGCCCAATGCGCCCCCTGCCAACGTCGTAGTTTGATACTTATCATATTCATTCGAAGTTGATATCCCTGTGTTCTCGTGCCCGATTGTACCTTCTGTCCCTTCAAGCGTCCGTCGTTTATTTATTACCTCACACATCGGCTAGTAGCACACTGAGTAAAATTTATGCTAATTGTTTCTTCGCCATTTGTTACTGATCGATAAAGCGCTGAAAACCGTCCAGTTTATTACTCACATCTTTGTCTGTAAGTATAGCAACTTCACAATCGGTGTCGTGTGGCGAGGAATCTGAAAACTATCCGAAAATAGTGTGTTGTCAGTGATGGTTCGGAAAGTACCGATAATCTGTTTTGTACAATCTTGCACAATGACCCGAATCACAAATTTTGGCAGAAAGCGAACCTATCTTGAAGCCACCTCCTCTTCCAACCTTCAAGACGATCCACTAGCCCCTGCAGAAGATGTTAGCAGCAATGGCCCAGCAGCCGAAATCGACGGGGATACCGCCCCACCCAAGAAGAAGCGGAAACGGACAAAACTCTCAATGAGGGACGGCAACACAGGCGTAAAGGCAGCCGAAGCCGCTTTAGAACGGGAAAAGAAGATATTAGAAGCGGAGGCTAGGGCAGCTAGTGGAGAAAGTCCAGCGCCATTGACCAAGTCGGCGAAGAAGAGATTGAGAGAAAGTGGCAAAAAGGTCAAATGTGGGTGTCTTGTCCTCACGGTTTCTGCTATGTGCTTATAAGCGTCGTCTCCAGCCCTCCAAGAGTCTGCTCCAGCCCTCTCTGCTTCTGAGTGGAGGCGCCAAAAACGTATAGACGAGAAATTCAAGGCGACAACCTGCTACGCTTGCCGTCAAAGAGGACACGCAGCTAAAGACTGCCCTAACGCAGAGAAGCTGCCCAGCGAAGATGGACAAAAGGCTCACCTCGTAGGAATCTGTTACAGGTCAGAATTAATCTCCTCGACACACGATTTGTGAATTCTTATAAACGTATTAGATGTGGCTCGACAAAACATACGCTTTCACGATGCAAGAAACCTGTCGACCAATCGGACCCTCTGCCTTTTGCCTCATGTTTTGTATGTAATGGCAAAGGGCACCTCGCGTCTTCATGTCCACAAAACAAAGCGAAAGGTGTCTATCCAGATGGAGGATGCTGTAAATTATGTGGGGATACGTCACATCTGGCGAGGGATTGTGGGTTACGAAAGCGAGGTATGTTTCGATGTGCCACTTGCTCTTCAAGGTACTCACGCTTTTGAAGATGTTGTCGAGACTACGACAATTCTTGGCACTGGCACTGCCGCAGGTGCGGACGAAGATGACTTCCACTCTTTCAAACGTCAAAAAACAGAAGTCAATCGGATCGTGGAACGTGAAGAAAGGCAGTCTGGCAATCGCAGTATGACCAAGTCCGGTGGTTCTGAGCTGCCCGTGAAAAAAGTGGTATACTTTTGAGTGTTACCCATAGCATAGCTTCGAACGAGAGAATACAATATCTCTTTCACGCCGATGTCAAGTTCAAGAAGAATGTAAAGTGAATTATATCCACGATAAAAGGGTCAGTAAATAATACAAGCTTCCATCTATCCAAAAAAGGGAGCAGCCTTTATGCTGAATTTTTCTCCTGTGTGCTGTCAGCCTCGCCCTTGACATCGCTGCGTGTGTCCTGGCTGGCGACATCAATGTCCGAAATAGTTTGAACGGGTCCTGTAAACCAGTGCCTTCCGCCATAGACTGGGAGGAAATAGTAAATTGTTGCAAGAAGTAATGTGCCACCTGAAAATCATTGTTAGACGTGATCCAACATGCTAGTCACAATACTGACCGAGGACAACAACAGTGTAATTCATGTTGGCACTTGTGGGACCTGGGTTCGACGGGAAAAGGAAAACAACGATGATAAATGCCATCCAGGTAACTGCCGTCGCAGCAACGACCTTGCTCTGGAAATATCTGAATGAGTAGTTGAAGCTTTTTATGAGAAAGTCAACTGACCCATTTTCCCAACGAGAAAGGTCCGCGCTTAAGTTCATGGCCGCCGACAAACCTCGCTGTGATGGGAATGGAATATGCGAAATACTGGCCGGCCACAACAAGAGAAAAGATAGCGCCAATCGCGTTGGCCCCAGCGAAGGCCAACAGACCGAGTAACAAGGAAGTGCCGACCACGAACCAGACAGCAAAAATTGGAGCATGGGTACGTTGGTTCACGTCGTAGATGAATCGGGAAAAGGGTAGGGCACCATCACGCGAGAATGCAAAGATTTGACGAGAGGCAGTGGTTAACTAAATCAATTGTGAGAATCGGTGAATTTACGGTCTGACACATGCTCGCTTACCATGCTCACTCCCATTTCAAACCTGCAATTTTGGTAAGACGTTGTCAAAGACTCCTAAGTCCATCGACTTACTGAACGATGATAATCCATGCCCATACCGCTAATGTGCCTTTGGTGCCAAAAGAATTGAAAAGTATCTAGAAGATTGTCAGAAAGCGCCAAATTGAAATCAGGAGCACTCACGGTCGCCATCGGCTGTCCTATCGGACTTCCAACGATGCCTTCCAAGTCATTGCCCATGGAAAACGCCAAGGCTACATTGATGGCTGGGTCTTTTCAGCAACGTAGTCAGAGATAGCCTATATAGAAAGCTTACCCCAGCCGAGAATGCCACTCGACGAACATGCGAGGATAATAGCGTATGGGATAGCGACATCAGCATTGGTTGCCTCCTCGCTAATATGAACAGTGGAGTCGAAAGCACCTGGAAAAAGTGAAATCAGTACCATTGTTCTCATGTCCAGCCGGTTGCGACTTACCGATGGCCCACAGTGGCGCAAGGAAGCTCAGAATGAAAGCATAGCCATTAGGCCAGCCAGTCACTATGGTAAATCGTCAGGAGGGATGTGTCACGGAAATAGGGTACTGGGCTCACAGTTTTGGAAGTCGCCGAAAGCGTATGCAGCACTATTTTTAAATTCTTTGGGGGTTGCGGCTGGGACTCCGATTATCAAGATAAGGCATAATCTATTGTGGAGTCAGACAAGACCACCGAAAAAAAGTCGCAGACATTACGTACACGACGTTGATGACAATAAAAGGAATTTGCATGCGTGCAACGAATTTGGGATTGACACTGCAGATTATTCCGTGGAATATGAGTAGTCCTACATAGAGAGCACTTTCGAAATGGGTCAATAACATAAACAAAGTGGAAGGCACGACGGAAAACATACAAAGTCTGCCCGACAGTAGGAACGAAGGTAAGCCCAGACCCGATGCTTGCTGCAGCCATAATCTGGACTGCGAGCCCCCAGTCGACTGAGGCCACGCTAGCAATGTTACCAACCGTATTGGAGTCTATGGTTCGTCAATTCGTGAAGAAAGTGGCAGGAGATAAGGTTTCGTACATCCGACTATCCATGCCAAGTAACAACGCCATTTGGGCGAAGAAAACATAAACGTCCAATAATAGAGGCCGCCAGAAGTCGGCGCAGCCGAACCAAGTTCAGCGATAGCCAATCCGATAATTACAAGAAAAATAGCACAAAGTGCCCACTGTCAAACCCAATCAATAAACTCATCTCGAAAAGGCATAGGTATGTTTTGAACTTACTCCCCAAACCATGGCCGCGGCGCCCCCATTTGGTACGGAGAAGAAGAGCACAGATCTTATAATGAACCCCACAGTCAATTCGTGACCGCATACTCTGGGCAGATTTTCTTACGACAATGAAGGGACTAGCCCGATTATACCAAAGCCAACGCCGAAAACTTCGATAGGGCTAAAGACTCTTCGGAACTCTGTGCATCGTCGTCAGTGTGTCGTTGAGGAGCAAGAAAGCACTACTTTAAGTACCCTGCTTATAGCCTAGGCGTGCCAGGACTGATTCGTCATGGTTGAGTTTAGAGGCTACCTTCGCGTGAGGTGTTCCCTCAGTGCTGTTGTCCTGCAGCATTCCGTCCTAGTTGATCCAGTGGCAAGCTGCTGGCGCTCAGGAAGATTGGGAGTCCAGTGCAAAGATGTATGGCCGCTTCTCGAGACCTAATATGTCGAGGTACACAAGTGATAGCATGTGGAAGACCTTTTCTGGAAGGGGTTTAGAAGCCGATTAAGGAGCTACCGTGACAGTCGCAAAAACCCAAAGTCCAATTTTGTCGCCTCAGCTGATGACTGTTGCCATTGCCAGCCGTTGCCCCGCTGTTCTGGACGCGAATAACGTTATGGGACCTGTTGGAAGTTACACGGTGTAAATGATGAGATTTTCACGAACCTAAGCAGCGTCCCGATAAGGATCCTGTGACGCTGTCTGGGTATCCACATCCAACGCCAAGACCACTAAGCTGCCACGCGGCTGGGAAACGGCTTTTGGATTCTACAGCTGCTGATTTTCAGCCGTTGAATGTTGAACGTTGAAGCTTGACGCGTTGACGCGTTGACGGATGGCGGGAGTCGGATAACGACACTTGATTTTCAAAGAACAACGATTGGTATTTGTGACTTTTCAGGGTCGTCTTCGGCAGCCCTGAATAACCCTGAACGCTGACTAAATGGTCGAGATTTGCTTGAGATGAACTTTTCGACCCGGGCGGATACAATATCTAACAAGTGCAATTGAATTGAATGTTCCTGGGCCTTTCCTGGACCTCGAGGAGTCTCGTCCTCAGTCGCGATTGGGCGAATGGTTTCGACGACTTCCTGAACGTCCATTACTTCTCAAAATTCGACGACTCTCGAATATTTATTACTCGAGTTGTGCATTGAATTTAGCTATACCAATTCGATCCATTCTAAGTATGTAAGTACATGTATGTTGTTGACGTCAATACAGTCCAAGAATCAGAACGTGCAACCTCAAATGTATTCTTGAGGCTTGACTTGCCACACGGAATGCCATTCATACCGAAGTACCCCAGCGTGCCGAAGTGTAGTAGTAGTATGGGGCGGGCAACATTTGAGATACAAGAAATATGACAATATGAAGGTAAGGAACTGCAGAATCCAGCTGGGCCGAAGGGGCTTGGTAAGGCCAGGTTGGCTACACTCCTGTCCGTTCGTTGAAGGTAGTAAGCTCGACAGTATTGTTTGCCGTTGCACTATGATCAGACTCCGATGGGTGGCCTTTGATGAAACGCACAGTCGGCAGATAAGAGTCGACATCACTTATGCCGCGGTAATGAGACGAGCGGACAGCGATGAGGAGCTTGTTGGCGAAGATACTTGAGATGACGAAAGAAAATGCGGTGCCAAGCTCGTCCAGGGTTATCTGAACCAAGAAAATGTTAAAAAAACAGGAGACAATGTATTCCTGACTTACTCGATTATAGTACCAGAGAATTAGGTTCGCAAGATATATCCAGAAAATTCTGAAAGGAATCAATAAGTAAAGTCCAGCCGCAAGACATGAGCGGTACTGACGTGACGAAGTAGATGACAGAATCCCTTGTGAGCTGTTGCATCAGGCTACTGCCGCGCTGCGACTTCCGGTGCTGCCAGGCTTTGTACATAGCCAGTGAAAGCAAAGTACTTTCAATGACCAGAATGGCGGCCCAGTAATAGACAACCCAGTGGCTGCCGTCTGCCGGATCCGCGTCAGCACAGATGAAATTTCCAGGAAATGGTTGATTGGTGCCTGTACACCAATCGTGAGCTCGTCATACCCAGTGGTGTGTGTGAAGATATAGATAACGAACCAATAGTCTTTTGTTGAGGCAGCCCAAAAACCAGACCCATCGCCAATGCCTCTCCGAGAGTCATGCACATCTAGATGCGTGTAAAGATCAGCGCCCGGCAATGCATTCACTGATGATTTTGAATCACAAATAAAGCCAGCATCTTTCGAGTGCTTCCGTACATCGCGTAAAGGCGAAGTTCAAGAATGACTATAGTGGCGGATTAGAGTCGCCGTCACAGAACTGAAGGTATCACGGACTATGAGTTGTTATAACCTGCAGACTTGCCCCAGTATTTTGCCAATGAAAGAAAGTGGAACCTAAGAAGGATGACACCAATCATCTAAGTCTTGTTGTATTCGACTCATCTCAATGCGAGGACTTACACCTAAGTTAAAGTTGACTGTACATGAGCAGATGTTAGTCGTAGTGAAAGATGACAACATACATCTAATTTAGCGTCCGTGGAATGTCATTAGACGCGTATTAGAGTATGTTGGATAGCCTCACCTCGAACGAGGGATGCGAAAACATGAAGACTGGCTCGGAAGGTCAATACTCAGCCACTTCATTCATAAGTCGATACTCACCCACAGCATTGGATCTGGGCGGTACGAATGAAATATCAGCGGATACTGCCAACTCGAAGGACATCTATAGCGTACATGTTGTATCCCAAACTATAATATCGTGACTATACTACAGATTCAGCGGTGAATAAATTATGAGATAAGACTTTTCTCACCCATAGGAACAAGCACTTCGCGATTGACCATCTTTGTTTCTGTAGCGGTGATAAATGTGTGGCCCGACTCCATCAAGCCTGCAGGCTCACCCAAAAAAACTCCACCTATATCAGAATGTGTCCATCAGCTCTCACGTCTTGTGTGTATTTACGAACGTGATAACTTGCCTCGGCATCCAGTTGAAGGACTGAGTCGCAAAGGATTAGAAAATAGGTCAACTGTAAAAATAATCAAAGGCTCACGATACTCATAACTGACGAGGGTGGCACATGCAACTACGCGTAGTGTATCAGAACTTGTCGTGATAAAGTGTATCAATGCACTCACTATAGGCGTTTCGTTCCCAACCAGCCTGTATCAGCCCCGAGATATTGTGGTGGATTGGTTCTGAATCCGCCATGGTAGCAGAGGCCAAGATGGCGAGCAACTGCCAGTCAGTATAAAAGAGTCCCCACGTCCCCTGTATGGCCGTCAAGAAGCAAACGTCGTGGATGATGGGCGTGTCCCAAGCTGCCCAGCCACATGATTGAGTACGAGATTCATCTCGGCGTAGATGGAGGTTCCGAGCAAGGGGTGTCTATTATTATCGTGCCTTCATGGAGATAAAGATGAAATGTTGAATCGCAGCCAAGCCGATCTTGAAAATGTTGCCAAGGACGTTGAAGAAAATCTCGAGTCCAATACTTGCAGCAAGACAGTGTCAGATGATAGAGCCTGAGCTTCTCAGGGGGGGAGCATATGTAGAAGGCGGGTCAACCCGAGAGGGAAGGGGCTTTTGCTAAGCAAATGAATGGGATTCAAGAATCAGTCATTTCAATGTCCACATGGAGACTTGGAGTCAAGGACGGCTCAACACATATTGACAAACAACTTTTACCTGTCCCAATAGAGCCCAATGTGCTGCCTAAAATGACGCAAAGTTGATGTACAGTTTTGGTTACCTCGTCCCGTATTCCCTGTTCATCGATCATTTTTTGAGTTGGTTTGGGGCGAGGGGTCATTAATATTTTGGTACTACATCATCTCACTTCTTCGGAATCAAGGGGATAGTCGAAACTTCAAGCATAACGTTCTAGGTATGTATGCTGCGTCTGTCGCGGGGCAAAGGGTACTACTCTCGTGCGATTCACGCAACAATGAGTATAGGTGACAAGAAAGAAAGAAAAATCTCATCTCTGACAATTGCGATCTCTACATTTTGCTGACTCGGTACACACAACACCCTCTTGACGTCTAAGGTGTTTTGGTACTCAATAGAATTCAACCAAGCGTTTCAAAGCTGCGACCTCGTCGTCGCCATCAAGGCTCAAGGCATCGGCAAGGGTCTGTTTGAAATTTATGTTCATCAGTACTGTCCTGCTCGATCAGCACACACTAGGACACACCTGGTTAACTGATAAAAACTTTTCCGTCAACTCGCCCCCGAGAATGGAATCTTTGAGGAGCTTGTTATTGGCCAAGTTGTGCCGCGCCTCCTCCCAGGTCAATGACATCCTCTGAGTTATACCGAGCGCCTGGCGCTCCGCCTCGGTCATTTCCGCAGCGGTCTTTGGCCCGGGGCAGTCTTTAACCTTGAGTTCGGCCTTATCACGAATGCCTGCGAAACCAACACCCAGAATGCCTGCAAGCGCGAGGTATGGGTTCGCAGTCCCATCGACGAAGCGGATCTCGAAGTTCCTAGAAGAAGGCGACGTGGCGTTGGAGAGACGCACAGGAGCCTCGCGATTCTCAGTGCCCCAATTTACGTATGTGCCTCCAGACCAAACACCATCTGCCATCCTTTTGTACGACGCATGAGTGGGCAATGTGAGCGCAGTCAACGCGGGAAGGTTATTGAGCACCGAGGCGAGGAAGGAGGATTCGACAAGTGACAAGTTGTCAGGAGCTTTCTCGTTGTTTTTGGAATGGACTGATATGTGCGTGTGCGCTGAGCTACCGGCAGAGTCCATGTAGATCCTTGGGGCAAAAGTGGCGCGCAGGCCGTACTTGGCGGCTGTGTTGTAGATTATCTCTCGGGTGTGGATTAAAGCATCGGCGGCTTGCAGTGGGGGAAGCGGGCCAGTGACCATTTCATACTATCAAAGTCGATCAGATACCGTTGCATTAAGAAATCGATCGTGGGTTGTACCTGTCCAGGAGCAGCTTCTGCGTGGTACATCTGTAACTCGATCCCTGACGATTGGATGCCATTGGCTATCTCCTTGAGCGTCTTCGCGACAACCGACCCAGAGAGTAGACCATTTGTGGCAGTCCAGCTGTGATTGCTCGCTGCCTCCACAGGCTTAGTCGACTCGAAGAGAATAAATTCTGATTCAAAACCGACGAGGTAATCGATCCCAGCGCTGGAAGACTCCCTGATATTCAAATATCAGCTTAGACTTGATCGTGATACGAAATGGATGCTGACATGACAACACGCTTTAATGTGGCACGAGGGCATAACGCAACTTCTAACGTAAGTTTGTTATCGATCCCGGGGTAGGGTGTTTTCTCGTGGAACCAGCCCATTACGACGGCTTCACCAGGAGAGTAAGGGCAAATCCTGATCGTCGAGAGATCTGGAACATAGAGGTATTCCCCAGACGGCGCGAAGCCAGGAGCAGTCATTAGGTATACTAGACCCAAGGCAACTTTGGCTACTCCAACTCCAGGCCTCGATGCCTCGAGTAGTTTCAAGAAGTAGGGAAGAGGAATGACGCGACATCTAATGTTGTTGACGAGATCCACCCATTGTAAACGCACGTACGCTACGTGGGACGTGTCCATTGAGCCTAGGATACAAGTAGGTATTATTCAACTCACAGATGTTCAAGGATCCATCTTTGAGTTCTTCAACTGGAATAGTTGTAGCACGAGTAAGCGGAGAGTAATCAATACCATGGTCGAAGAGCGATGGCATCGTGTATACTGTACTGGCCAGGCGGCCGTTGGAAGATGTGAGAGCCTCAAATATAAAGCTGTACGATGAGGAACCGATCAGAGGCGCTAATTGACGATTTTAGCCCTTGCCCAATCGATATGCTCTGGGTGGCTTCCGAGCCTTCGATAAACGTCTTCATCAACTTTGTTACATCACATCACAGGCTTCGATTTCCCATTGTCCGAATACCTCGCCAACTTATAGCCACCCATTTGCCTCAGTTCCACTGGGTCGGACCGGTTCAGGGATCTATTCGACCAGCATCAAGCAAGTCAGTTCATTTATTGATACCACACGGGTCGTCTGATCAGTGCCTACCAGTAACGTGGGTGGGTGGTGACGCCGCAGCGTGTGGCATTTCCTAATGTTAATACCCTTGTACAGCGGACACTGCAGGCAAGCTTCACTTCATAGTCCTTCACGGAGGCTTTCTAGGCAGATAGATCATGACAGGTGTTCATTCGAACTTCTCAGCGAAGGTTTGTTGAGGAATGTTGCGATAAGTTAGACGGGTCAATATCATGTCGTAGCGTGGCAGTTGTGGGCGTTTGATGATCTCATTGGCCAGCTCAGGTTCGCTCTAGAAACCAACAAGACAACATGTACAACGTTGACTTCACGACGTAACCGTCGCTTACCGTTCTTGGCTCCCACTAAATTTGAAACTGAAGTCTTCTGGTCACGGACCATGGTACCCCTGTGATGCTTGACCATCTCTCAGTCATACACACATGGCTCGATTTCTTCTGTGTTGATGCGGCCCGTCAGGGCTTATAGAAATGGACTTGCCTCCGGAGTATAGCTGTACAGCATGTGAGGGTACACGGAACAAGACCGATTAACTTAAGCCTTCTTCGGTCAACACCCTCTTCCCAAAACAACTTTCTTCTGTGCTCGTCGAGATACGCGATGTCGACGGTATCTTTACCTCTAGCAAAGGTCAACAGTACTGCAGGCTGGCCGGCGGGCACAGGTCTTGAATATTATGACGCTAATGCTGAACGCGTCAGTAAACTCATTGACGAGGCCTTGAAGGTCAGTGTAGTTGTTCTATTGCTGTTGCTCAGAGCTCATGTTACGGTTCTCTCGAATAGCAAGAGGCCCAGCGGAAGAAAGAGGCGAGGAAGCTGGAAGTCAGCGGTGCGTTCGACCAGACTATATGTTCGATATTTGTATTGAGTTCTTCCAGTCCTCTTGCTAGGACAATCTGAGTCGGGTACGTCTACCGCTCTTAGAATGACGCGTGCCTCGCTAAGCTCGACACCAAAATGACAGGCAAGTCCACTTTACACAAACAATTTCAACTATTTTACGCGTCCCACACTCTTGAACGTGAACGACCCTCATGGCGCCCTGCAGTCTACCTCAACATCATTAGGGCTGCTCGAACGCTTTTGGACGGATTGGAGCACGAGGTAGCGCAGTCGATAGATAACCCTCCAGATCCGGATTTCCCTATTTCAAAAGGCATAACGGACGAGGTCATGGGAATGTCTATGATCCTACAGCCCCTTCTTGAAGCCGAGTCTCCCCTAGCATTGGAACTCAATGGAGGTCTTACTGGACGTGCTTCCGCATACGCACGATATGGATGGCAGGCGCTGATTAATCCTCGGCGATCTAGCAGCGATACTCTCACGGATCTGACACCTGGAGCTCTACGTGTGGCGGAGATGCTTAGATCTCATGCCCAGGCCGTGGAGAGGTTATGGCGGTACCCGCTCGTCATCAGCTTACTTGCTCGTCGAAAAATGAGAGTCGAGGAGTCTGCACCATAGTATGTGGCCATCCCCGATGTGAAATTTGCTTGTCTTATTTGCTCAGTTTTTTAAATGCTCTCTCACGGATATGCCAGCATGATTATATGCCGACGACGGGTAAGCCATTGTGACGTATCTTAGACGCGGTTATTGAACCTTTTACAGAGGATATCCTCCACGTCCGCATGCAGACTCTTGGGGTTGTCGAGCATCAATTCCTTGTTCACCAAGCGGGAAAAGACTATACATGGCGAATGTACGATGTCGGCGGAGCGGTAGGGCACTTACTCGCATCCCAAAATCATATGCTGATTTATTTTGACGTGTTCAGCGTGGACAGGTTTGTGATTTGACTTCCAATGCCTATGTCGTCTAATACCCTTTCCAGCGACAGACTTGGATACCTTATTTTGACGATGGTAAGCATCTTCCTTCACCGATGTCTCCCCCACGCTCTGACGTCTGTTTCTCAGCGACGGCTATTTTGTTTTTAGGTTGGTAACCTTTTCAATTGAACGATGCATCTGGCCAACTTACCTTCACGACTTTTGTAAAGCTCCTATCAGCGCTTTTGATCAGGTCGGCGTTAACCTTCCAGTTCCTGGGATGCCAACTCAAGTTACTCAATTTCTCTTCAGCAACTTGCGGAAGATGCAGGGACGAATCGACTTGAGGACTCATTGCAATTGTTCACAGCCATTTGCTCGAGTAAAATACTCGAAAAAGCTGGCTTGATCCTTCTCCTCAACAAGGTGCGAAGCTAACATACCATCAAGCCTCAATCAATAGAACTCACTTTCACATGCCCAGGTCGACCTACTGAAGCAGAAGCTGGAAGCGGGGAGGAAGGTCCGCAAATAGTATGTGCCGAACAGTTGATAAAGTTCAAATGTTGGCTAACTGAGGCACTTTGATAGTATTCCGAGCTATGGGAACCGGCCAAATACGTACGAGGGGGTATCAGAGTATTTCCGTGCGCACTTCATGCAGGTACACCGAAGGAATGACCGGACACATCGAGGCCTATTCGTGGTGCGTCCCTTGATACTCGGTCGTCCTCCAAAGTGTTCACCGTTATCACCGCCGATAGCATTTTACTTCGATGCTGGTGCGCCCCTCGAATTGA
Organism: Tephrocybe rancida; assembly: GCA_018858115.1. Lineage (NCBI taxonomy): Eukaryota > Fungi > Basidiomycota > Agaricomycetes > Agaricales > Lyophyllaceae > Tephrocybe > Tephrocybe rancida. The sequence continues at coordinate 49,406 of JABCKT010000013.1, forward strand.
GCAATGCCTTCTCAAGATTCTGAGATAGATTTCTCACAGGATACAAGGGCGACACATATTGTGATAGCTGATGGTACTCCTTTCTCCATTCTTTGTGACGTCTTTCTGATGGGCGCTGTAATAGTTGGGGACACCATTGTCCGAAAGCATATTGCGGATGTCGGTCTGGCGTGATGGCTAATATCCGACCACCTAGGCGTGTATCATCATTATTCACCATTTGACCTTTATCTATCCATATATGTAGTTGTATGTCTTTGTGCTCTCATTTAACTTGAGGGTTGAATACCAGCGACGAGCCATGCGCATGAAAGTGTTGGATTGTAATTGTATACAGTCGTACGTACTGAAACTATATTGGAGTCGTACGTATCATTTTGCCTTTGGCTCTGAAACTGGAGTGCCTTTGAGCCTCTCCTCAACAAGCTCATTAAACTCTTCTCGCAAGATTGTCTCTCTCCGCTCGCGTTCCTCCTTCTGCAACTTCAAGATACCGCGTTTCTCCTCCGCACTAATGACCTGGTTCTCCTTCCGCATACGTACGGCATTCATCCGACGGTGGCGGCTTCCACTCATGACATAACCCACATCCTCATACTTCGCAATCTCGTCCGATGTCAACCCAATCTCACCACGACGTGGGATACGTGACTCGGTGCCGTCCTGCAAGAACGCTGCCATCGCACTACCTTCGCCACGGAGTAAAGATCCACCGTAGGACCGCTCGTCGAAACGGCGGGCGTTGAGCTTGACCAGAGGTTGCGGACCAACGTCGTCGTCGTCGTCGGAATCTTCTTCTTCAGGCTTGCGGGATGCCGCCGCCGCCGCCGCTTCGTTCACCTCACTGCTGCGAACAGGAACGGGGGGAGGTGCCATAGGAGCTTTGACGACCCATTCATCCTCCTCTGGCTCTGAATGGCGTGAAGGGCTGCGCTTGGCATGTTCGGGGCTTTTGGTTCGGGGCTTGCTCCTCGAGCGGTCAGGCTCTTGCCTCTTTTGCCTCTCGTCCTCGCTGTCGTCCTCGTAGCTCTTCCGACGCGATTTGCTCCTCGAGCGAGACCTATGCCGCCGCCTTTCATTTTCCCTCTCCCTCTCCCTATCCCTTTTTGAGCGCTTCCTTTCTTTGCGTTCTTTCCTACGCCGGTCTTCATCCGAAGACGAGTCACTAGTCGATGGAGATCTTCTCCTTTTGGACTTTTTGCTGGATTTTGAACGTTTAGGTGACCTGCAGAGCAGTGAGTTTCGGTAATGGTAGTTTTCTCAACAATGAACGTACAAGTCACGAGCAGGAGCTTTTGGAGATGGTGGCCAGACATTAACTACCTGGTTTTCGCGTTGTATCCTTCGTCTGCAGACATATGTTAGAGATTCAATAACAAAACAGGAGGGCGAAATGCGTACCCTTCCATAAAGTCGCTACCACCAGCTGGTCCTCCACCATAAGAACCACCAGCTTGAGGGGGTCCATTTCCAGCTCGGTTGCCGTACATATTCTCTGGGTGCCTCCAAGGTGCCTGACCTTCAGGTTGTGGAGCTGGTCGTCGATAGTCGTCGTATTGCGGGCTGGCTCGTCGCTGGTCGCTGCGGTCTTCACGATCCCTGTTCCTAGCACCGTCATCGCGTCCTCTCCTGTCCTCTTCATGTCCACCCCGACCATTCTCCCTTCCTCTGTCACTGTCCCTTGTCCGTTCGCGGCTCCGACTGCGCCCTCGAGAGGGACTGGGCCTTTTCCGTGCCGGCGAAGGAGACCGGCGACGCGATGTGAATGCTTCCGGTCGTCCACCAGTCTGAAAAATCAAAGCCATTCGCGACGGGTGAATGCTTGCCATAGTGGCGTGGTACAAGGCGATGACCAAAGGGAGTCACTGTTCGCTAACAGTTCATGCGGAGATTAATAAGACGGCAAGTTGCCCGCCAGTAGTTACGATTCAAATTGACCATTAAAACCACAGAGAACATACAAGTAGCATATAACTATAGGACTCAAGAATGCCTGCTTCTCTATACACTGTATATAGAACAAGGCAGCAGCAGGCTTGAGGGAACTGTACCACATCGGAACTTGGCGGACTTCGGATAGTTTCGGCATCATCCGCCGACCTTGATTTTCAAGGTCCGCCGACGCCACAAATACACAATAATACGTCCTCGAAAGCAACTTCTTCCTCGCGTGCCACACGGCCTCAAATCGACTCTGTTCCACTTCAGACAACTTCCTATATTTGAGTTGCTTTCAACAGAGTCATCGGCCTTATGGTCTAGTAGTATGATTCCTCGTTTGGGAGATTGATCTAGTCAGTCAAAAATTCGAGGAGGTCCTGGGTTCAACTCCCAGTGAGGCCCACCTTTTGTCTTTAATTGCGACTTTTTGTGGCAGGAAAAGTTGCCTAGGAGATCGACCACTTTCTATGGATGTTTGAAAACACCCTCGGATGTCAGTGAGTGTGAATTTTTGTTCGACGAATATTTTTTCCCAGCATGTTACTTCGCAGTCAATCACACCGTGAAAACATTGTTTTCTAGGTTGAAGAAAATCTAGTATTAAATATTCGTGAAGAATACGTGCATAGAAAATGTAGCCTGATTATCAGACGACAGTCGGTATTGCTACGTATACACTTATATTGTCACGGTCGACCTACATGGATCTGGAAGAAGACCGTGGCACTGGTCAATCCAACTCAACTCAACTCAGACAAGAGAATGAGAATAAAGGGCACATGCTGCGCCTATACACTGTGCTGCCCTGGTGCTGCCGAAAGGTGCGCCATTAGATGGAATTGACGGTCATTTAGTGGTCACTTGGATACGATTTCAATGCAACGCGCGGTGGCTTTTTTGGTCTCATCTGGCAACGGGTATTGTTGGTTGACTGCGGGGGGTAGCCTTTGATATTCATCGTAGAGCATAGACGTAACATAACGCACCTGTCCATATATGCCGTACCACCGTGAGTATACTGTGGATCTCATCTCGCACAATGCGGGCATGCTTCCGTGTTTGTTGACCACTGGTCCTTGCAAGACGCAAATTGATTGATGGGCAAGAGGTTTAGTGGTGACCCATGTGCGATCCCAAAAGTTTGAGAGCGCATGTGACGGCTCAACTGCTGAGAGAGGATTGCGAAAATGTCGCGGACGTTTGAGGGACGCAACATCTTCGTGATCGACGCAGAAATATTTCGCCCAGTAATCATAGACATGGCGTGAAATTCCTACCGATAAGAGCCACGCATGCACCATCACAAGCTGACCATGGCCAGCGCCGTCGAGTCTGGGGCTGCATTGTAGTGGGTAGTCATTAGATATTCGTTGCAAAGCAAAAACGTATATCATAACGCACCAATACGTGTATCCACCATCAAGTTCATGATAGAGCCAGCCGCGTCGAGCCTGAGAGTGGAGGGTATCCATGAGATTTTGTTGCAGAAGAGGCGTAATTATCATAACGCACCTATATTCGCATGGCCGACCACCTACAACTCCCAAAAAATACTTTCGGCCACCCATTGCTTAGTTCTTTCACCTTGTACAACGAAAATAGGCTTCTGCATTGGCTCATCGTCGGTTTGATGATGACCTCGTGCGATCCCAAAAGCCCGAGAGCGCAAACGGGATTTTCAGCTCTGGAAGAATACCACGAAAATATCGCAGGCCAAAACACTGAAACAGTTGAGCCAATGATCGAGGCGAGACTGCCATTGTAGAGCCATGGACTATCCGAACCTCCCTGGCAATGGTGAATGCTGTTTGACCTGCGCATGCACGACAATCGGCCATTGAAGGGACCAGGGCCCCAAGTGCAGAAAACATCGAAAACATCGGGGGCCTCACTGACACCAAGGTACCGCTATGGCACCGCTCAAAAAACTATGCTCGAAAGTCGAGGCGAAACTCCAAAACATATAAATGATCACTCAATGTGTATTGGGCCCTAGTTCTGCAAGAAATAGTCGCATTGCAAACTCCTAGCGGTATTCGAATGATCTTTGTCGAAGCGAGCCAAATCGTGAAGCCGGTGTTCGAAAAAATTAGCCACCCAGTCCCAGGCCAATCCCTCTCACTAATCCATCTCACAAAAACCGGGACGGAGCTGAAGGGCCATATTCATGTGGGTGTCATAATATCTGGATGAAAACATGGGTGCCTCCTGCTGCGCCGACCTCTCCTGCGTTCTACGACTGCAACTCCTCTCCCATGCTTAGATGTTCAACTTGGTCCTTCTCCAGTGGCGGCGCTTGGCGTTGTACTGTAGGTGGAAAGTATAAATTCAGTAAGTTTCCTGCCCTCGAAATCAAGCCTTCACACCTGGATTTTTGTGTCAGTCTTGAGACGGAACCACTGGGGGATCGGCCTGGAAAGCATCGCTCGTTAATACGCCGATCTGGCTGGGACATATATCTGATTACACACCTGTTTTGCCGTCCTGCCTTGGCGAGAATTCTTTTGGTGCGGAAGGTCTTTTGGGAAGGCTAATCAGAGCAAACCATATTCAGCATTTCGTCCATACACGCCCTAGGGAGCGGCGAAGCGTACCATCGTCGTCGGCGTGGCTTGTGGTGGTGTCGGACGGATAGAAAAATAAGGTTTGGCGGGTGGCACCGACTGTATAGTTGTTGTCCCAAGCTTTCCTCTCTCGGGTACTGCCGAGGCAGAGTCTGGTGGGACTGGCGGTCGGGCCGAGACAGGCACGGGACTGACACGTCGCGTGCGTGGGGTTGCTATTTAGGACAACGGGAGTTTCTCCGCGAACGCCACCTCATCCATCCTCCAGTAACCATGAGACTCTTGAACTGGCTCCCTCTATTCCTCGCCGCCGCTGCCTTTGCTGCTGAGCCACCCACAGAGCTTGTCGTTGAGACGACACATCTGCCTGCAGAGTGCCCGATCAAAGCACAGAAGGGAGACGAAATTCAAGTTCACTACGTGTGTACCTAAGCCCACTCTTATGTCTAGTGGAAACTTACATCTTGTAGACGGGCACCCTATTTGATGATCCTTCGGAGCCGTTTGACTCTAGGTGTGTGTCCAGAGTGCTCGTCTTCGATGCTTGTCTCAACCTCTCTTTCGTAGCCACAACCGCAACGCACCTCTTGGAATCACACGTATGCAGCTGCCGATATTATACCGCGACTTCTATTCGTCTTGACACGTATTTCCCAGTTGGTATTGGCCAGGTTATCAAAGGATGGGATCAGGGACTGCTCGGCATGTGTGTCGGCGAGAAGCGTCACCTCATCATCCCCCCGAACTTGGCATACGGTGCGTAGTTGGTGTTTAAAGTTTGTCTTTGTATCTCACCACGACTGTTAGGCTCCCGTGGTGCCGGTGGTGTTATCCCTGGAGGCGCTACTCTTGTCTTCGAAACAGAAATGGTCGCCATCAACAGGAGGGAGCCAGAAGTCAAGGAGCCCGAGCCAGAAGTCAAGGAGCCTGAGCCAGAAGTCAAGGAGCCTGAGCCAGAAGCCAAGGAGCCCGAGCCCGAAGTCAAGGAGTCAGAACGCGACGAGCTTTAATTACGTGTTCCCCTCCGACATGGAACCATCTATTTACTATATTTAAGCTGGAGATAGCGACGGAGTTCAAATCAAAATGGGTTCTCGTATCCTCGTGTTGGCTTGTAAGGTCCTCGACTTGTGGTATTTTTGACGTCTGGGTCTACTATCCACGAGGATCATAATGTACAAATTTTCAATGAGTCTTTGACACTTTCTGACGTGCATCATTGCAGGATATTGCAGACCACCATAAGGTCCCTGTGAACTACGTCCCATGTAGCCGGTTTCTCGCTCGCCAGTGTGTATTTGTGGCGGGTTCAGCCACAGTGCGGGGTTTGCATTCAGCGTGCCAAGACTTGACGCGTACGGGTCACGTTCATGACGTCGAGGTCATCATCATCGTGGCGTACTTTGACTTCCGCGGTATCTTCTATAGCAATGCAACGCGTCCTATTCGCTCAGCCAACACACCCTGATCAATCTTCTGAGTAATCGCAAGCAATCACAATGTCACTCAGAACTTGAGTGTGCTGCTTTCCGCCTTCGATTGAATCTCTTTGCGCTCAAATTCGATCACGCAGACCGTCATTTCTGCATCATCGACAAACTTCTTGAGCTTCATGGAATCGCGCATCGTCATCATTGCTCCAGTAGCATGCGAGAGGTATATATAATCCAGTTGTTTCCATGCAGGCATACGAATGCAGTACAAAGCTATCACTCGCATCACCACCGCCCGTTATCCTCTCAGAGCCTTTCAGCGCACCAACCTCCCACGAACGGCCCTCCTCGCTCGTACAATGGCCACTCATAAGCACCAGTCGCTCATGGAAGCCATCAAGGAGGATCATCAAGAGGTATGCACTTCTTGCTGCGTATGAACGCAACATATGCTCAACGATTGTAGATGTACGAGTACTACGACCAATATTGCAAAGCGAAGGGCAACGCCGACGCGCAGGAGCGCTGGTCTCGCCAGCTGACGTGGGAGGTGGCACGCCATGCAGTCGGCGAGGAGCTCGTTGTCTACCCTCTCATGGAGTCCCACCTTGGCGAGAAGGGGAAGGAGCTCGCCGACGAGGACCGTGCGGACCATCAGGTTAGTATTGTCGTCGATGTTCTTCGCTTCCGTTCATTCATATTCTTTAGGTCGTTAAAGAGCAGTTATACAAACTCGAGTCGTGCAAGCCGGGCACGTCGGAGCATGAGGCCTTGCTTAAGTCTATCATGGATCATTTGCACGAGCATAACGACAGCGAAGAGCAGCAGGATTTACCTCTGCTCGAGCCTGCTCTGGGGGAGGAAGGTAGTAAATCCGCGGCCGCTAGTTTCACGAGGACGAAGCAGTTTGTCCCAACCAGGTGCGTAGCTAACTGTTCTCGACACATAGATATAAATTCATCTATGTCGCAGGGCTCATCCATCTGCGCCGAACAAACCGCCTTTTGAGACTCTCGCTGGGTTGATGGCGGCGCCCTTCGACAAATTGAAGGATGCTTTCTCAAAGTTCCCGACCGAGGAGATGAAGGAGAATGCGAAATAGGTTGAGACTCATGGTTCTTTCTGTACATTATTCGTTGTCTTTTCTACATCATTAGTGATAAACTCGTAACTTTCGTCCGAACTTTTCACCCTTCGCGCTTTTCACCACCTTTTTTTAATTCGTAGCCATGAAATGTTTTCGCGTAGCCCTGATCCATCAAGAATAGTGTGATTTTTAGGTTGAAATATGCTTTGAGTAACAAACACGAACTATATGATACATACAATGTTATCCATAATTGTTCCATTGCTGATAAACCGAAACAAAGAACTCAATCTTCGAGACCTGACTATACCCTCAACAATCACAAGGCTGCCTTTTGGAACGCCGGGTCGACCCCATCCGCAATGGACAGATATGACATCAAATCGCTTGTCAAAAATTCGCTCGGCCACTGCTTCCTCACTTGCGCCTTCAAGTACTCCGCCGCAACCTCCACGTGCTGCTCCTGCACTCAAGGCACGAGCTTCTTGATTCCCGGTGCGAGCTCCTTCACGAGCGCATCAATGTACTCGAGCGTGACGGGGCGACCGGTGTCGAGGCGCGAGCCGTAGTGCACCCACTGCCAGAGCTGCACGCGCGTGATCTCAGCAGTCGCGGCGTCCTCCATGAGGTAGTTCAGCGGAATGCAGCCGTTGCCGCCGATCCACGCCGCGGTGTACGCGAGCGACGTCGACACGTTCTCGCGCACGCCCTCCTCCGTGATCTTCCCGGGGACCTTGGTGTTCAGCAGGTCCGCCGCCGCGACCTTGACGTCCTGGCGCAGAACGTGATACTGGGCGGAGCAGGTAAGTGTAAATGGATGGAAAATGGAAAACACATGCGGAACTTACTTGGTTCGGACCGAGCATGTTTTCGTCGAAGGCTTGGCGCGCGATCTGGTTGATGAGCGGGTGCGCGATCCAGGTTCCGTCGTGGCCAGCAGTCACTTCACGGAGCTTGTCCGCCCGGACCTTGGCCATTGCCACCTCGTTCGCCTTAGGGTCGCCCTTGATGGGGATCTGTGCCGACATGCCTCCCATTGCCGCAACCTTGCGTCTAGAGTTAGGTGAGTGAGTTGCACATATGGATGTCCGGGTGACGCACTTGTGGCATGTCTGGATCAAGAGCCGAACATAGGAATCCATGAAGCCAACAGTCATCGTCACATCCTTCCTGTCAGGAAGCACGGCTCTTCGGTCGGCTCTGCGCTTCTTAATAAAACTGAAAATATAGTCCCATCTATGAATAGAACAGTGTCAGATATGGAGAATGATTTCCACGGAGACTCCACATACCGGCCACAGTTGAGGCCCGAGGAATGGTTTCTCAGCTCGAAGAGAATCTCTTCCATCTGGAATGCGGCCGGAAGGGTCTCGATGAGAACAGTAGCGCGAACAGTGTTGTGGGGCATGCCGATGTAGGACTGGGAGAAGAGGAAGATATCGTTCCAGAGGCGCGCTTCAAGGTAGTGCTCCATCTTGGGTAGGTAGAAGTATGGCCCACTTCCCGCCTTGACAAGGTCTTTGGCGTTATGATAGAAATAGAGTGCGAAATCGAAGATGGAACCAGAGATGGGCGCGTTGTCGATGGTGACACGCGGTTCGTCCAGGTGCCAACCCCGAGGCCTAAGGCGAGATAAGAGACGGTTCGTTTGTCTCAAACAGACGCAGAACTCACCGCACAATGAGAACAGCAGGTTTCGCAGCAAGTTTGTACTGCTTTCCGCCTGCCTCAAAGTCGATTTTGCGCCTTATCGCATCGCGAAGGTTGATCTGGCCATTGACCAAGTTTGCAAAAGTCGGAGCACTGGAATCTGGAGCATACTTAGAGAGAAGCTGGGCAACAAAGAGCGAGGTACACACCTTCGAAGTCAGCCATGAATGTCTTTGCCCCGCTATTCAAGGCGTTGATGACCATTTTGCGGTCTGTGGGGCCAGTGATCTCGACACGACGATCTTCGAGACCAGGAGCCGGGGGTACACAATGCCATGAAGGCTCAGCACGAATGTGGGCGGTCTCAGGGGGAAAGTCGAGTGAAACGCCCGAGTCAAATTTGCGTTGGGCGTCCTCGCGAGCAACGAGAAGAGACTGGCGAGTGGCCTCGAAAGTCCTATGAAGTGCAGCTAGGAAGTCGAGAGCGCCGTCGGTGAAGAGCTCGACCTGAGCTTGCTGTGCTACTTTGGAGTGGATTTGTACGCCTTTGACCATTGTGAGTCAATGAGGAGGAGAGACAGAATGTGTGAACTCATGGTAAGACGTCAGACTCAGACTAAATACTTTTCCAATTAGGTCGGCACTCCGTTGTCCGCATCCGAGTACCGAAAACGGATCGCGCCACCCCACCTCCGTTTCTCGAAGAACTATCACATGTTCTCACACAATTTCATGCTCTCTTTCTGTTTTATTTCTTGCTCGAGCATTGGTGTACGGCGAGTCCCCAACTATCGCATGTCGAGAGGATATCTTCACCCGCTGTAACAACGACCAACTGCTCTCCGAGGTTTTATAGATAGGGTCATCGGACTTCCACATGATAAACACTATACACCCCCATCAGACATGCGCCGAAATTCCAGGAACGCGTCTTTCACACACGCTTTTGAGTTGTATATAGCGTCATGCGGCAGGTTCCAGCCGACGGTAGCCCGCGTCTGCTTCCGTTGACCCCATCCGTCCGGATGGACTAATGAGCACACAAAGGCTATATTGCCCAAATACATACAGAATAGCCGATGCCCAATACACATTTAGGTGTCCTTCTTTTCAGAAGTTGTCTCCGTCGATGCCTCAGGTTCGACCGTAGATTGTATAGACCCTGCACAAGAACCATCAGAAAAGAACCAAAGGGCGAATTGGATATATCTCACCTGCCAGATCTTTCACAACGCGTTCACCGATCTTAATCACTCTCTTACACGCCATCTGCCACACGCCAACACTCACGGAGCCTGAGAGAGTCGTCAGTTAAATTTAATACAAAAGAGGGCATCCAATGACCTGCAGGTGCAAATGGAAATGACAACCACCATCCCAATGGACCAAACCACCCTGGTGGGAGATAAAAGACTGCAGCTTTCCTGTACCACCATCCCACAAAGAACTGGACGCCCGTCGTCAATAGCCAAATCGCCGAATTAAACTTCAAAGAGAAGGCCGTTTTCGTGGACGCCACATCACTATCTGAAGGCTGCGTCAGTACCTAAGCGCGGCAAGTCAATCGAAGAGTGACGCACTAAGTTTCTCGAGCTCCGCTAACCCCTTGTCTACGCTACGCCGTAGCTTCGCCCACTTTGCGAACTGATCCTGGGCGCTTGTCTTCAATAGTTCCGCCTTTGTATTCAACACCTCCTTCCGCTTTGCCCTTAGTTGTGAGCTGGTCGACGAATGGAACAACCAGAGATACAGCACATATGCCTTTGGGGAGGTGAGCATCACAATCATCTTCCGAGTGAGAAATAACGCACCATTTCCAATAAAACGTTTTGTCCGATCCAGGAAATAAGCTGAGTCAAGAAGACCAACACAAAAATGGTGAGAATGAGAGACATTTCTGCCCGTTGTCCGATTACTGGAGTTTTAGCCGAGCCTGTGAGTGAGTACTGGAAATTCAGAAGTCCAGGCTCCTGAGAAGCACTCAGTGCGATCGCGGAAGGGGAACGCAGGAGAGGTGATGACGAGACAAAATGCGCTGGCCCGGGTGACGGAGCACGCGAGGCAGGTCCGTCGGTACACCGGCTATCATTAATCACACCACGTGACATGGGAAACAGGGCGAGGTTCAATTTTTGACACTGCCACAGTGCCATCGAGTCTGCTACAACTCTACACAAGTATGTACATGGGTGGATGCTATCTCCAAGTTTTATCCCAAGGACAAAGTGCGCTACTCCCTTGCCATATTAATTCCCTTGCTAATGTATCAATTACAGTTGAATATCCTGGTAGCCCTTCAGACAGAATCTCCGCGTAGTAGAACGAAGCAGGCTCTCTACCAGCGCGTTCTACCAACCTTATCACTAATGCAAAAAATGGACGACCGTCAGTATCATACCCCCCTTGTAGCAAGCATGAACACAGACATTTCCTCCAATTGCCTCAAAGCTTCTGGGTCTACCGCTCCGTTCCATCGTTTCTGGGGTTGCTTTGGCACGAGGCTATTGTTTTCGAAGCGATAAAGTCAGTATAAGCATGTCCATGGTATTGGGAAGATAGCCGCTTACGTACGAGATGCAAAGTTCCCTTGGACACCGTCGTGAGAAGGCGTACGGAATGCGGCCTCTTCCTTGTCACTCTTGAAATGCATCGACGCTGAGGTGTTCCATGTCTGCAGTGGAACGCCTGCCTTCTTGAACTCGAGATCACGCTGCTTGTAGGGGTATCCCTGCCTGTGGCTACCACGCGGTCTGGCTCAAAAGACGGCGACATCCAATAATGGTCGAGGACTCACTTTTGGTTTGAAGAAAAGACCCGGTGTGCAGCATTAGTTCGCTGATGAGGCGTGTAGATGCTCCTCTGATGAGCCTCCCGCCTTCTGATTTGCACTTTGTCGCCTGAGTTAGACCGTAACGGCGGTTGCGGGAGGTGTGGCCTACTTTGTGTTAGCATTAAGCATTCATTGTTCGACGCGACTGCAAACACCTACCTTGGGCTATTTGTTACCGTTGGTCGAGGAATTGCACGAGAACCAGGCTGTGCTGGCCTGTTCACCTGGTTCGCGTCGCCCTGTCGAGGCGAGGCAATGTCACCGTTCAATGAAGCCAGGGGAGTTCTTCGTCGATCATCTCCTGGGACGTTCTGTGATAGAAGCCTCTCATTTCCAGCCCGCCTGAGTCGGTGTATCATCTCCGCGCTGTGCTCTTCGCATAGGTGGATGAGATTCGGGGGATACAACCTTCGAGCTACATCCTCGTAGAGCACCGAGTACTCCTTGTGATCCAGGACTGCGTGTGTTTGCCCCGACATCTGGTTGGCTTCGATATGGCTTCCATCAAACGTGGCCGAAAGCTCGATGGTTTCTTTACCAACGAGCAAGATATTCTCAAGTCGAGGCCTGGGATGCATTAAATGTACCAAAGACGTTAGGATACAAAATATGAAACACTCACTCCTCTACTTCCTCTAGATCCTCATTGAGATCTATCCAGTCCTTTATGTCCCAGCTTAGCGGGTTGTCGTTGTTGACAAAGTCTGAGTCAAAGACGAGCCGCCCGGCCTCGCTTTGCATGGCTGTAATGATTAACATGATGGGATGCCCGAGACCAAAAGTTATATATGGTTCTGCATTGGCCACTGGCCATTTGCGTGGGTGGCAGGATGGCAGAGTTGGCTGCTTGGCCCATTGTCCGCCTGAGCAAACTTCGACCAACTTTCGACGAGAATAGATTCAGTTTTTGAAGGGTTTCTGATTTTTCTCTGAGTTCTTGCCATCTGTAGATGCTACAAAACCATATGAGTCAGATCTCTAGTAATTTCGACCAGCATAGGGTAGATGACAGGTTCGCGTTCAAATTTGGTTCGGGCGCGCGCACGTTCGACACGAACACGTGTGGTGTGACCGTTGCTTGTCACGCTCGGTTCCGCGACAATTTGAATGATTCCGTCGCCGGCGGCCGAATCCTTTGTCTTCGTTCTCGACGTCGAACGATGGCTGTTGCTGGCCCCTCGTGTTATATTGACCTCACTTTGGATGATGATGACTCTTTCTCTGCAACGACGACACACGCTTCTCGTTCAATTCCGTTCAACGATACCAGGAGTATCATCGAACTTTCAGATGATTCGGATATTGGGGAACCTGAAGCTCGAGCCTGGGCGTCCACTTCAAAGCCAACTAGAAAGGAGGACATATATTGGTCCGATGTTAGCTAACTCTCCTGCTTCATGGAATGGTCAAAGTGACACTGAGTTCTAGGACGAGATCATGATAAAAGCTGCGACTCCTGCCAAGGCTTCTGCTGCTGTTGTGCCAGTGGCATCATCATCAAAGCTTGAAGTTTCGCATAAGGCAGATATATCAGCGGACGAGGCTCTCGCACGTAGCCTTGCTCAAGAATACGACCAGCCAGATCCCCTTCCAGGGGATGATTCCGAGGAATTGGCTCGTCGATTAGTGGAAGAGGATAAGCCAGAGAACCTCTCAGAAGATGAGCTGTTGGCCCGTCGTCTGGCTGAAGAATACGACGCTGAACTTTCTGCCCTTTCTGTGAGCCCTGAAGACGAAGAACTTGCCCGGAAGCTTGCACAGCAGGAAGAAAAGAACTTCAATGCCCTTCTAAAGACCATCGACAGCAAAGAAGTACGTTTCAAGTAGTGCGACTTTTATGAGCTTACTGGAATTTTGCTGCAGGATGGGATTGTTTTTTCTGTCGTAGTGAACGCCGCAGATGACACACTCGAAGACGGTAGTCCAGCCCACCCAGATGATCTAGAAAGGTTCAGACCCTGGAAACAACTCTTTGAGAAGTCTGGCTACGAGGTCAAGAGATGTGAGTTCAAGTTCAATACAGGAAGCATCACAAGCAGTGCTTATCAGACAGCTAGTCCATTGGTTCGTCAATTATGAACTGGAGAAAAGGTTCGAACAAGCACGCGATAGACTAGAAGAGATTACGGGTGTTCCATCGCAAGAACTTCAGCTGTTTCATGGGACACGTGCTATGAACATAGACTCGTAAGACGGTTATCACTCTTCATTTCCATGCATTGCTGAACTCTTGAGAGAATACTCAAAGGCGGGTTCAGAATAGGAGGTGTTGGAGGTCAACCTGTTGTAAACGGCGCTGCTCATGGGTGTGGGATATACCTCGCTGCTGATGCTGCGACTTCTATGAGTTATGCATTGGGAACCAATAGGATGTTTGCCTGTCGAGGTAAATGCGAAGTCTACTCTACACTCAAATGCCTTTCTAACGCCAAGTAGTTGTTCCTGGACGCATCACCGATAGAGCAATAGCTGTACCACCTCGTTCAATGGAAGCTGGAACTGAAAATTTCGAGTGTTACGCAAATCGCAACATATATGTTCATAGATATTCCTCTCTTGTACTGCCATGCTACGTGAGTGCCCTTCTCGAAGCTCAATTACAAAAGCCTGAAGTCGATCATTTAGATGATCGAGTTTGATTCCCCATACATAAACCAAATGAATGCGGTGGGTGGCATGTTCGCCCCAGGGTTTGGCGGTACAATGGTGGCTCCGATGATGGGCATGGGCACGGGCACGGGCATGCCTCCACCTATGGGTATGGGCGTGGGTATGGGTATGGGCATGGGCACGGGCATGCCTCCACCTATGGGTATGGGCATAGGCACGGGCATGCCTCCACCCACGGGCATGGGTATGGGTATGGGCACGGGCATGCCTCCACCTCCGGCCATGATAATCCGGCCTGCCCTGCCTGTCAGAGCCTCGCGCAGGCAAATAGCATCTGCCTTGAAATCTGCGCCGAAAACACGCGTCAAGAGACCTAGAACACGGGCGAACATAACTTCTGATTCAGAGGAGCTTGATGCGATAACTCCACCAAAGAAGCCACGGAAGACACAAGCCCAATCAAAGGACGACAAGGAGGGAGGCCAGGTGGACCCTATGAACCTGAAAGGCAAGGGTAAGGCCAAAGCCCGACGGACGTAGACAACTTGAACCTTGCAAGCCTCTGTCTTTGCCAATATCCAGCTATAGTCACGACGTGAGTATTCGACGGTATTCGACCATACCAATGGGTCGGGGAAAGCGATTTCAACCTGCGTCAAAATTAGGAGGGAATGCTCGAAGACCACAGGAGAAGTCACTGACATTTTTTTGTGGTTACAAGAACGCTGAATCCATCCATTCCTTCATCCGAACGCAACCCCGTTGACTATTTGCTGGTGAACCAGCCATTTGGTATAGGATCTAAGCTGGGCGCCTTTGACAAGGGCATTCCAATATTCAAAATCTTGAGCCTTCACGATCTGTAATAAGACCAGTAAACAAAACAGAGACCGTTTGAAACTTGATATGGCTGCCATACCTGAAGGTAAGGATTGCGCAAACGTTCGCTTTCTTCTGGACTCTCCAGCCAAAGTGTAAGGAACGGATCGGCGAAACGTGGGTCCCATGCACGCATCGTAGAAGAGCCACGGTGGCTAATCAGCTGCGAGGATAGCGAATTTGGCCATTTGGTACTGTTTCCCAATCGATGACACCAGTAATTTGACAACTTTCTTCATTGATGAGCTGTCGTTGAGGTCTTCGTGAGAAAGGGCACATCGCAAGATGTTCTTAATTGTCCCTGTGGATTCGAGGTCGCCTAGGAGAGCATTGATATGAAATCCCAGTTCGTCCGTGCGGCCTCCATCGTTCCCATTGATAGAGGTGGAGTGCTTCTTCATCTTCAACAAGAAGCCAAAGCGTTCCCGAATGCCGTTGAAGACTCTAGTCACACGGTAAGTATGTACGGCGATTGTGGGCACAACGTCGTTGCCCGGCTCAGATGATATGCCAAGAACGAATGAACCACTCCTGTGTTACCTCTAGCCTGAACAATTTCAGGGACAAACTCCGCGAACGACTACACATTGCGCTCCTATAAAATAGAAAAAACTATCAGCATAGGGCACGCAGCAACCAACTTGAACGCGCCTTAGCCAAAGTGTCCAATGGACATACTGGCTTAAGACTGTAGTGCCAGGAAGTTTATCGGTGACGAAGAGGAAACCATGGTCTGGTTCGTCCAATAATGAATCATCCATAGAAGATAGCAGTTGAGAGACGGTGACACTGGCAGTGTAAGATCTTTCCAACCACGCTAGAAGTTGAGCTTTGACGCGTAGTTTTCTCGAACCCCGGTTGTTATGGTTCACGTCTTTCGTGAGCAGGAGCTTTCTCGTAATGACACTTGGAGTATCGTCGAAGACAACTCGGAGGGTCTGTAGAGCACGCAATGAGGCGAGAATGCGAGTGAGAGACCTTGATTGACCTACCAAATTGCCAGACGCTGCGCGAATGATCGACGGAGTTGGGGTCTTTTTATATGCCCCCAATCAATGATTGCAGTTCAGAAGCTAGGACAGCATCGTGGTCGACGGACGAAGGAGGCGGATCCAAGGAGGCGGCCACACCGAGATGGTCGTAATTTGAAGGTACTTGAGTCATGATGGTACTCGCCCTTGAAATTTGAAAGTTCGGCACCATGGTAGGTTTATGTAGCCGGCGCTTGTGCTGTGTAGGTCCACTCATCGGAAAGCTGTTTTAGCAGATGGGTGTCAATTGACTGACGATCAAACCTCCTACATTTCTTCAGGACTAAGAGGTCCAACCAGTTGCACGAATATCCATTGCCAAGCCGGATTCGAAATTTCATTTGAATTGCATATACTCGCGTTGCACAATCAGCATATATACGTCTGCTTTTCAAAATAATTGGGAGCCTGCGATGATATCACATGTATTCATTTATGCCTTGGAGACGTTGACCACCACACCCTGCTGTAGAGCACGACTGTAAGGGCAAAACTAATATGTAACCACATAATGAGACACCATTCTACGGTCAAGCGAATATTAACGTACTTCATGCCCAGCTTTGAGAACATCATCGTCAACACCCTTTACTTTGATATCGACGGCAAGTCCAAATCCTGGTAACTCATTCGGCTCGCCAATGTGGACGCTGGTGTGAACAACAGCTTTCGAGGCGTCCTTGCCCATACGGCCTGCCACAAGTTGAATAGCGCCAAGCAAGCATGCTAAACACCAATACGTGAATGGATCCTGCCCGAAAAAGTCGAGTATTATTACTGACAGGCGTATCCCATGGCGAACAGTTGTTCCGGGTTTTCGCCTTTCCCAGTACCACCAAGCTCTTTCGGAGCGGCGAGGTCGAGCTCAAGGCCGTTAGATTTTACTTCTCCGTTACGCCCTTGTCCTTTGGCTGTTGCATGCGCAGTGTACTGTGGTTCGGAAGGTGTTAAATGTCTGTCGCGTTATCGGCTTCGTCCACACCAAGGATGTACCTTGTGGTCCTTGAGAGTAATAAGAGACCTTGAAAAGGTTTTGTTTGGGAGAGAGGTAACATGAGAGCGTGATATTCTGAGCATGGTTCTTGCTGTAATGTTCAACATGATGTGATGAGTGGAAGTGTGAAGATCACAAGTCCGAGGGACATTTATATTGTGATGGCGTGGGGACATCCAATACAAACATCCACCGCTTGTTCCGCGACAGAGGCCTCGCCCGTACCCGTATAATATACATCCCTCACCACCACCACACCCACACGATGAAACAAGTCGCTATAACGCGGAAATCGAAATACAATTGAAAATTACATGAGCTTTTAGAAACCACTACTCGTCACCCTCAGCTGCTCAAGCTTCTTCAACACTTCACCAACTGTCCGATCCAGCTCACCCGCGATAGAGCTTTGTTTTGTGGCAGGTAGTCTTGCAAACGTCTCACACAGATCACCGTCTACGGTGGCCTTGACTGGGACATAGTAGCCCCGGAAGCTCAACTGATCTCTACCAACCAGGCTGCTCTGCTCTGTTCGCATGTGCTGCTCAAGCGTTGAGATAAAGTCGACGTCTTCTTTGGAAAGGAAAGGAACCAATATGCCAATCGTCCCGTGGAGACCGGTGTAGAGAAGGACCTCGCGACCACCAGCGACCAGTGAAACCTTGTGGATTGAGGTGACAATGTCTCCGATGTGGAAGTGCGTTAGGAGCTTAGTCTTGTGGGGCGCGCCCATGAGTATGCCTTTCTCGTGAAGGATTCCAGCGCCAGTGGGATCGTCGTCCACTTGTTCGGACACCTTTGCGTCTAATCGGTTCACGAAAATGTTACCGAAACGGTCACCAGCTGCAACGGTGTTGTAGTCCACCATTGTCATGGCAGTTACCCATCGCGACTGGCTGTCGTCAGCGAAGACAAGAAGACGGTTTTCTGGTGGTTTATAGACTGCGAAGGCAAGGGACTCTTGCATGTCGCCAACGATGATGCGCGAGCCTTGCGTAGCTAACGTGACGATCGCAGAAGAAAAGGTCTAAAGGAATTGTAAAACTGATCAGTCAATCTACACTTCGGATGAATCAAAGGGCATACTTTGTTCTCAACCTTGCGTAGAAGTTTCTTCTTTCCGATGTCATAAATCCTTAAAGCTTTACCAACACCAGCAACAAGTCGTCCTTGGAAGCCCAGAAGCGCCAAAGGTACATCATCAGTCTCCGTCTGATGAGGATGTAAATAAACAGACACGAAAGAATGAGACAAATGAGTGAACCTTGTGGAGAAGCTCGAGCCCCGCGCCATCATCAGTGAATTTGTAAGTCCGGAGGAAGCCGCTGGAACATGAGCGGGGCGAGATAAGGGTATCAGCCGCAGTGCCCACAACAAGGTGCAGCTCGCCGCCTTTCGCAGAGAATGGCAATACTGCTAGTGAGAATGCTGCTTCATTGCCTTCAAGCGGGATTAGGGCAACAGTTTTGGCCTGTCAAACAGAAACATAATGAGCACCGTGAGCAGTGACAGAGCCGAAAGCTTACCTCTATAGGGTCGATTATCCGAATGCACGATGCCCAAGTTCCCGCAGGCGCCTTTGGCCGACCAAAGTCTTCTGGGGGCAAATTCACAACCTCATCGTCGATCGTCTTCCCTTGTCGTCGCTGTTCAAATCTTAGTTAACATATAAGCAGCGCAGAATTCAAAGGAGGCTCACCAGGTTAGCGAGGTGTTTGCTCGCCGCATCCTCTCCCATCACCCGATGATCACCTTCAATCATATAGAAATAGTGATTTGAGGGGTGCGTAATGAATTTGCGAGGGGTGTACAACAAAGGAATAGAATCCTGCTTCAGCTTCGTCCCGAGTTTTGGTATTTGGAAGATCCTGTATCAGCCGTCCAATCAGAAAAAAAAATCAACGGTAGGTATGTCTGTCCCTTACCGTAAAGTGCTTCCAGCAATACCAATAAGGCCTTCAGGGCTAAGTTCGGCCGAGAAACTCCACGCGTAGTCGAAGTTCTCGAAAATAAGTGGTGTAAAGTGCATGAGATTTTGATGAGTGTAGTTGAGCCATGAGCGAGACGAAAGAGCCAGAATAGCAGGATTGCGTTGGATTTGAACACGAATAAGGCGTATTGGGCGAGTTCCGAGGAAACTATAGAACAGTAGGTTCGTCAGAAGGGTTCTTGGATGACAAGAATCCACGTACCGAGTCCGTGTGTCTGTGAGCTGGCCGTTGATAGGGTCCAGCACAGTTCGCAGCAATACACCATTCTGAAGGCCAATGTTGACGAACATGGTTGGCTGGGACTTATTGATACTTGCGTCAAGCATGTCGGCGATGCAAATCGAGGAAGGCGGCGCTGTCAGTGCCTGCAAACTAATCGTCTCGAGCGTGCTTTCCGGGTCCAGTGAGATGATCCGGACAGTCTGGTCCTCACAACCAACGGCCTGCATGATGTCAGCAAGCGCAGAAGATGAAGTCACAACCAAGCGCGTACCAGGTATGGCGTTCTTTGCCTACCCTCCGGAACCTCGCCGATGCTCAACGCCAGAACCGTGCTTCCCATCGCCTTGCGATCCTGGTACTCGTTGAGCTGACCATCCAAATCCAACTCGAAGTAGACCAACTCGGCGGAACTCAATGCCACGACGACCTGCCTCTTGTTAGTCGTCGCACTGACGATTGTCTTCCCATCAGGTACTCTCCATTCGTTCACTCGTCGGTCTGCGAGGACGTGACGAATACCCTGGGGATGCACCTGTAATAGGGCGTCAGCACCAATTTGCTGCACAGCAAGTGTGGGCGCTGAAGATAAGAAGCCGGTATCCTGGACTTCTTCTATCGTTTCGCCGATCGATAGGACAAGAGTTCCGTTCACGAAGGATAAGATAATGTAGGAGTCATATGGGTCTGCGAGCGAAGTTAGTCAACTTCATATCTTTAATTTCAAATTTCTTACCATCTTCTCTACGTTTCGTGGTCCAAACAGCATTAGGGATACCCGGAAGATCTGAGCTGACGGATTCCTCTACCTCAAGACCATGTCGCAATGTCCTAAAGGTACTGCGTGCACCACGCCCGCAAGCCGCAAATATTTGGGGGGCATCGGAATTTGGTAACACATTGAGGACTTTTGAGTCAATTATGGGATCGAGAGACTCCATCTCATCAGCAACCACCAAATTCTCCAGTGGTCGGGGACGGAAGAAGGCATGAGGTAGCGGCATAGAAGGGTCATCCATGCCGAAATCCCGATAGTCCGTAGAGCTGAACTCGGGCTCGTCGTCATCGTCGCCCAATTTTTGAAACTGGTAAAGGAAACTAGGGGAAGGTTGTCATCATCAGACAAAGCGGAAGCACGGGGATCGACGTACTGGTTGCCAAACTCAGCTGCGACGAAAAGGAAACCAGATTTAAGAATGCAAAGGCTCGCAGCGACAGGCACCGTGTCAAAATACTTGATTTTCAAAGACTTCACTTCCTCTTCTTCGTGTTCGATCGTGACTTTGTATAGATCACCATCTTCGCTTTGCAGCAAGAAGAAGAAGGCGCCCTGGGTGTGACAAAATTAGAGGAGAACAAATGAATCCGGTTGAGTTACGTACCTTCATTTTGTGCATGACCGCGGCAACGATGATTAAGCCTCGTTTAGGATCCTCGAGAGGATTTTTACGCCGGGGTATTGGGACACGATGTTGAGGTACATCCATGTGTCGGTAAATTATATGATCCTCACAGCACACGAGGACACCAGACGGTCCATCGAATCGGTCGGAGGATGCTAACTGCCCCCCAGGTACCTGAACGAGGAGATTTGCGCGGGCATCGGTCGGTTCACTCCATTTGCGAACGACGTGGTTTAGTCCGAGATCCAGCTCGTAATAGGTAAGCATCTGGGTGATTTATGAGCTTGCGAAGGAAAATGAAGCATCTTGTCGCGCACCTTCTCGGCAATATTAAATGCCTCACCAGTTGGGTCTTGGTCTGATTCAGTATAGTCCACTTCAAGCGCAGCAAACATGGGGTTTTCGAAACCAACATCCAATCCAATAATATGGTGAATGATAGCAGCATTCTTGTGAGCCTCCAGTGGCGAAGAAATTGTCAAGTTAGCTGCGGCGTCTCGATTGAGGATATACACGAGCTTCGCTTTCTCCATGGCCGAGATCATGACACTTCGACCTTTGGGGTCGGTCGCGAGATACTGTCCGGGAACGATACGCCGAGCTCCAGACTTTCCATATGTCTCTTGGTGGAGTTTCACGAAAGTGCTGGTTTTCGGGTCATAGTCGAGGATAACGATGCGTCCAGAGTCAGAGCCTACGATGGCGTAGTCTGAGAAAAAGTTGTGTGAACAATAAAAGACAAGCTAGATACGCACGACAGCTCACCCTTGGTTCCTCCAGTCAAGCGAAACGCGGCAAGAGAACGTATGGATCCAAAGACGTCTGTCGCGATGATAGTCGATATTTTTCCCGTCTGCACATCTGGTCGTAACAGTTCCAGCCGCGTTCCATGAGAAATAATGATTTCTTGCTGCCTGGCCCCGGAAAAGTTGCCCACAATCGCTTGCGTAACCGCTGTAGGCGGCTGCAGCGTTAGATTGTACAAGTGCATCGGTAGCCTTCACACAGAGAGCGATGAGGTCAGGCTTTGCGCCTTGTTGGTGAACGCGACGGTGATGGACGGATGGGAACGTGGTCGACGCCTGAGAAGAGGTGCAGACGCGAAGCTTCAATGATGTTGAAGAATTTGTCAACCGACCAAGTTTATTTGTGGCCATTGACCTCGTTATTCTTTGGCTCTGCAAACGTCGTCCTTGTCGATTAGTGGTTAAATCATCTCGTTGTGGTTTAATTTGCTCCGAGAAGCCGGAAGTTCGAATCCTCCCTGGGACAATCTTTTTGTCAATCTTTTTGTCAAGTTCCAACTCACATCACATCACTCAAATGTCAAATGCCGCGCGCATCAAATGTCGACTTGTCACTTTGTCCAACTTGAGACCGTGATGGCAATTGGCAACCATGGCACTTTTCCCCCATTTGCGCTTCGTTCAGTTCAATGGACATTCACCGCAGAAACAGTGGGATGCTCCCCTTGCGGAGGGGTAGCGCGATGATTCCTGGGGTTCGTCATTACTTGGGACAATTTCTGGCCACCATTGTAACCTATTTGTATCTAGGCTGGACCCACGAGACGACCAACACTACCACCCAAAAACTCAAGTCATGACCGAGCGATGTCTGTCTTGAACAATGCAATACAAACAGTCGACCTCGTAAACAACCTAGTGCCACTAGAGATAGCCAAGGGTGTACTGGCGTCCATTTCAGGAATTCTTGGAATTGTCAAGGTATCGTTCAGTATAATCGTTCTTTGATTGACTCTTTGATTGACTGGACGCTCACGCACTTCTACACAGAATACCTTTGCAAATCAGGATGATTTCGAGTCACTAGCAGAACAATGCCAGATGATTGGCCTCGTCATTTGGCGCGCAACATCTGGACCCACAGAACGCGAGATCAGCAGTACTACCCTCCGTGCTCTGGCTGAACTCAAGAGGTGCGAGTTCTGTTGTGATTTCATGCACGACATATAAACTAAGTAAATCGCTAGCTCCGTTGATGGCATTAGAAACGCAGTGGAAGAGAAGATCAAGAAGAATGTTGGGTCAAAGGTCTTCAACGTAACCATCAACCAGGAGACTATCTTACAGTGGAAGAACGAGCTAGACGGGTTCCTGACACTTTTCAATGTGAGTCTGTCACAATATCTTATCAAGCACTTAACCAATATCTTTATACGTAGACAGAACTCAATATCTCGGCGAATTTGAAACTCGACGAGCTGTTGGCGTCATTCCAAGAATTTCGCGCCGGTGTGACTTCAAACCTTCAACCGTACGACGTCGATCATGCCTATCAATGACTATAATCAACTCTTTGTTTCCTGCAGGACTGTGCAAGTGCCCGATGAATTGCCCGTTAGGCCCAAAATATTTGTTGGACGGGACGATCTCGTTAAAAACACCGTGCTATCGCTTGTTGGTTGTCAACATGTCGCCCTTATCGGACCGGGTGGTATGGGGAAGAGTAGCATTGCTCGCGCCGTCCTAAACGACGAAGCTCTCAGTGTCAAGTTTCAAGAACGAAGATTTTTTGTCCGTTTCGATGACCTGGACCCTGCCCAAATCACATTCGGAACATTTCTTGACCGCGTTGGAAGAGCGATGGCAATTAGTACGCTGGCCAACATCCACAGCCTAATCACAAAAGCCCTTTCGACTTCGGAGACTCTGCTTGTCCTTGACAATGCAGAGACGTTCCTGGATGCTGCTGTGGATGCCGGCCGAATTGCGGATGCCATTGATGGTTTCGGTGCGAGGAGTAATGTAGCCATCCTTCTGACGACAAGGACGAGTGTACTTCCCCCAAACCTGCAATGGGTCAGATTACGCGTTCCGGCGCTCGAGGAGAACCCCGCCTGCGAGGCTTTCAAACTGCTTTACACCCCTTCCATTGAGTCTTCGACCCTTATCAAACTGCTCGCCGCTGTCGATTTTCACCCCCTATCGATCAATCTCCTTGCACAAGCAGCGGTGCAGAACGAATGGTCTCCTGAACATCTCGTCGATGCGTGGGATCGCCAACGCTCAGTACTACTTGAAGTTGGAGATGGCAAGATACAAAGCATTGCGGTAACCATTGAGACGTCTCTCAATTCTCCCTCCGTCCTCAAACTTGGCGACACTATCCGTCAGCTCTTGCAGATCATTGCTTTCCTTCCTCAAGGCGTCGACAAGCGGAGGCTTACTGATATGTTCCCTGGGATCTCGGACATAGAGTCCTGTGCAGAAGCTTTGTGCAAGCAATCACTGGCGTACCTGAATGGCGAATTCATCACACTATTAGCTCCAATACGACTCTACATGGCGAAACGCTACAACACAAATATTGTCAACAATCCACTCCTTGAGAAAGTACAGTCATACTACAAGGCTCATGTCATTGACGAGGAGATAGTTGCCCAGGACGATGTAAACATCGAACACGTCTTTACTCGCTGGGTCGGTGATCCTGCAGCCATGAAGGAGGTGTTCAGGCTCATCGCACGCTTCCTATTTACCCTTTTCGATTGCCGGCCTCGCCCAGTTGCTCTGTTCCCGGTAATCAGGGCACTAAACCCCGAAAAGTCCACAAGCTCAGTGTCCTGCATGGAATCCCTCATGTTATTCCCAAAATCCAAAAGCGTCGCCGTTTCGGTCGAAAAGGGTTATTGTCTGTTCGCCATTTCGACCCTTATGCGTTGGATTGGGCAAATATTAGAGGCGGAAGCGGTACTTGCGGAGGCAAGGACGTTGTTACTCGAGGCTGGAAGAGTTGGTCGATCTCAACTCCTTTTCATCGATTGGGTTGTCGCCTCCGTTTACTCCGGGCAGGGCCATTATAAAGCTGCAGAAGAACTGTCACATTCGGCTTTAAAACGTTCCTCTACCATGTTTAGGCCAGACCCGGCGGTGGTGACCTACCTCCGCTTAGAGCTAACTAGAGCCCGAATGTTGAGAGGGACACCCGGCACATCGAAAGATATCCTCAAAGCCGCACGCAGTCGTAGCATCGAAAAAAATCCAGCAATAAAGTCCTTTGCCTGGTTCATTGCTGGCTTTGCTGAAATCAACGACGGCCACCTGGATCTGGCAAAACAATATTTCCAGGAGGCACAAACACAAGCAGCAGCTGACAAGGAACTGGGTCAACCCTTCGCGATGGCCCTCGGTGGCCTGGTCGATGTCGCTGTTCGACAGGGCAACCAAGTGGAGTCAAAAGCATTACGTACACAGGCGCTCGGATTGATCCACCAGATGCCGGACGAGACCATACCCTTTGTATCAGAGGCCATAGCACTCGTTGCCGGCTATCTCTCAATGGAGGGCGACGTCGAACAAGCTCGAAAGCTAGTTGGACCTGCCGTCGTGAACGCTCTCAAGCATATGTCCGGACCCGCCGTGGTATCTACATACCTAGCAGGGTGCGTCGAGTTGATTGGAGGAGACTTAGCCAAGGCAGGAGATTACTTCCGACAAACCGTCGAAAACTGCATATTAGTAGCCGAGGTCATCTTCCGCGCCCGATCGGAGAGGGCTCTTGGCGAGATTGCGGTCGTGAAAAAGGACTTCAAAGCTGCGAGGACGCATTTTGAAGCCACGACGGAGTTATGCGTGACTATAGGCATCCCAGCGGACTGCTTGTATCGCGAATTTACGTGCTACATGCTCAGCGAAACCTTCGACGGTTGGAAACTATATCAAGAAGGACATCCTATGTTTCGGACTTGAGGCCTAGATTGGTGGTTGTCTCTGCAACCTATTGTTATGGATTTATGTGGATATTTATTGGATGGCTGTTCGCGATAATTAATCCGAATCGGCTTTGTCTGCAATGTCCTGTATTTTGAAGGCAGGACGATGAGCCGCCCCTGGCCATTGCGCATGTCTGGCCGCTGCACCCGAGAGGGCCGAGAGTTTGCTTCTCCGAGTTCGAATTTACGCCGCATGCTTGGTCTTCCTTCCGCGTGCAAGACCCGTCTATAGAAGCCATCTCATGCCCCACTTAAAAAGCAAGTCAGAACGGGGGCGTTTCAGCCCTGCGGACTTGATCAATCACTGAACGTTGAACGTTGAACCCTCGTTCTCGGAGCAAAACTCCACCCAAGTTCAGTTGTAATTATGGATCTGTCGGTGCTCAACCCGGATGTCATCCTTCGTACGGTGTCCATGACTGATATACCGACGCTCCTCGCTACAAGCGAGGTAAGTATACATGCTTGAGGTTATGTGAATCTTCATCATTGACGCTTAAACAGACGTGCAGAGAGCTTTACTCTCTTTACTCTCTGATAATGTCTACCAGATCCCTCTGGGTAGCTCTGATTGCGGATGTACAGCGTCGCATCCCTCTGCATATATCAGATGTCGGGTCCCTTCAGTCTCTTTCTGTCAATGCACTCGTTAATATCCTTATACGAACTCTCCGTGGCCCAAAAACCTGGGCTGCTCCTCCACGTTCCCGCCATGGGCTCAAAACTTGGACGATGCCCGTAGTCAGCCGTCAACTTACCCTTCGCCCCAAGAAGCCCTTCAGTTCTCTTGGAGCTACGCTCCTCGGTGATGGGCAGCACCTCCTTATCAGAAAATCGGGGTCGAATCTGGAGTGCTGGAATATCGCGCAAAAGCGTCTTGTTTGGACATATAGTCCTCACGGTGTCAACGCGCAATGGGCCAACATTATCAACAACCTCGAATACGGGGAAGAGACCGTCAAGCCAGGCGAAATTGTCAACCTCATTATTTGCATGACTATCTTTGATGGACGGAGACAGTCAGTCATCGATTCTCTTCTTGCAACATGATATTTACTGCTCAGCGTAGATTGATCGAAATCGTGAAATTAAACTTGGCGACAGGACGTTCCGAACTCCTTCAATCCATGGAAGCTCCCTTGCACCTCTTCTACTGCTTCTACCGACCTATGATTTGTCATGACTGGGCATTGGTGTCTTTAAAGCTTGCCCATGCAATTTTTCTGCTCAATTGGAGGACCGGACGGCATGTCGAGATTTCTCCAAGCAATGTGCTAAGACCACCCATGAACGCGCTACCGCCTTTCATCATGGGAGCAGCAGATCATGAAAGCTTGTGGGATGCAACTTTGATCCCAGGGCATTTGATTACTTTGGCGACTGAGCACCACGACATATATCTCAGTATATGGGATGAGAACTCCTTCGACTGGCAGTCGGGGCCAGCTCTGTCCAGGCAAACTGATGCCCACCCTCTAATTCGAACCAAGATTGACCTCCCGGGGGAGCGAAAAGCTCGCCAACTTCGTATCCACGCCCATGCACATCCTCTACATGACAAAACGTATGTTCTTTGGACAATTGCAACCTCCGAACTAAAACGCACTGGAGAACTCCATGGGTCGTCGACTGCGATCAAGTATATGCTTGAATTGGACCCCTCGCCGGTGCTGGAAAAACCGGGCTGTGTATGGCGACGGAAGAGCATAGCTGTTAGTTTGGGACCAACGGCGATGACGGAGCTCAATCGAGGATTTCTGAGTATTGCAAAAGGTGGCGTCTCATTCAGCGGCCACACATTGGCCTCCTGCTCTGCGACGCACCCACCAGCGCATACTGTCATCTCCTTGAAGAAGCTTCCATACTATGGGAGAATTTCTGGCGCCTTCCAGTTTCCCGAGGCGCTACACTTGGCACCATATAGCGGAGCCTTGACCTACGTCCGTGACGATGAGATCGTTGTAGAGTATCACGACTGAGTACAGTATAGTATAGCTACTTGTGGCCAATCGGAACAAACATTGGGTCTTCAACGTCCGACGTCGACGTCGGTCAGTCACTGACGGGGAGTAACGCTCTTGGAGCACGCTACTATGATATTTTTCAAAAATTGTAATCTATATCTTGTCTATAATCAAAAATACCTACTATGTAGACAATCTTAGACAAACATTTCAATATTGAACGTTGGACCTTGAGTGAAGGCGCGGTGAAGCCCGGTTGCAAGCCTCAAGGGAAGACGCAAGTGAAGACTCAGTTGAAGAGGCCTTTTAGACAGGCCGGCCCGCGCGCCCCGAAAGCACTGAACATCCTTCACTCTTGAATACAACTTGATTTTTGTGCATCCGACTTTTCTCTCGAGTCTTTGTTCGAACGCAAAGGCCGCTGCGCTGAGAAAACTTTCATTGTTTAAAACTTGTTCAAAGTTCAATCAAGACTGCCCCTCCGACAATTAATCGACCTGACTCCATGTTCATTTCAACCGTCGGCCGCTCTCTGCGCCTTAATGCCTCGTATAATGTTGCACGGCGAATAAGCAGTACCCCTATAGTCCGAGGGCCCCTTGCAAACGTGGTAAGCGTGTTTACTGTCGCTCATAGTCCCACAGTCAAGGGGCTGACGTGAACTTATAGCGCAAAAGCGGTATCCAAGATGCCTGTCCTCGTTGTTCTTTCACAACCTCTCAATGCTTCCGAATGGCGCAACCAGTTGATAATGACAAGGTTGACTCTGAACGGGCACGCGAACCTGGTGTGGAATCCGACCAGTGGATATCCATTCTAGAGAACACGACATCTGCACCATGGCTGTTCTCTTCGATCCCAGGTGCAGAGCAAAAGCTTGTATTGGCCTACACCTTATTGTTTCAAATTGTCCTTTACCTGTCTCGCCCAGAAGGCGGCGAACAATTCTTGACGGTGAGTGATGAGTAGAATTTCTCGCTCGTTCAAAGCTGAACACGTAACATAGGCATTTGGAACGGCCGCCGCTTCCCCAACATCTGAAATAGGCCGTGCCAGGGTAGCTGTCCCTGTCATTCTGCGGGCTGCAGTACACCATATGTCAACGGTTCCACAAAATGCGCCAGTTCGTACCGAACACTCAGACATTTTCGACATCTTCGGTGCCATGCAAACTATCCACGACATGTATCTCACTGAAAGCATCCCTGATCTTGAAACTTGGACCGCCTTTTGGTCGAGAGTACAGCCAGTGGTGATTGAGTTGGGTATGAAGTTAGACGAGAAAGGGTTTGGATTGCCAAAGGATGATGCCGAAGGACAGGCAGGGACGTCCGAGTAGCTGGTAGGAAGTTGAGATATACTGTTGACGACGTCGTCCATTCTGTTTTCTACCCTTGCTATATACCGCGAGTAACTTTTTCTTCTCGTTACACCGAATCCTATTCCAGAAGATTTCCACCACTACACTCGTATAAAATAAGAAAGGCATTTATGGTCACCGTAACTATTCAATCGTCCGGAGCTCCAAATGCCGATTTTTTCTTTGCTCCTCGCCCGCGCTTTCCCTTTGTTGAACCTCGGGGCCGACCACGTCCTCTCTTCACAACGGCATTGCCACGGACACTGGGTGTTGAACGTCGTGATGATCCATCATCGCCGCCACCAGTGCACTCTGTACAAGTAGTGGCCTAAATCACCATTGACCAATGCCACATTGAGGTTGTTGACGCACCAGTGCTCCAATGGCCAGTTTGCCCACATTTGAAACAGGTATCATCAGACGATCTGCCGCCACGTCCGCCAGCACCTCCTCCACCATTGGAAGTCGACCTCGACATATTACCATTGGGGCAGGCTAGAAGTGCAGTGAGATACAGAAGGCAGGACGAGTAAACTACGCACCTGTGCTGACGTGACCCTCCTCATTGCATTTGTAACAGGTTATAGTCGTGCTGGCCCCACTTCTCGGTCGTTTGTTGTTGAGTCCGCCGCCGTCGGCGTTGGGGCAATCTAGATGGACCTTAGTTAGGAGATGGTAGAATTTGTCACATATAACATACTTGAAGCCCAATGCCCGGTCTGATGGCACTATAATAAAAGGTCCTCAGCAACGCAAAAGGCGGACACCGAGGACAAAGTTCAAACCTTGAAACATTCGTCGGTCCCCTGTGAACCACCAACGACAGAAGTTGGTGCTCGCATTGCTTGTCCTCCGTTGTCTGGTTCGTCATCCCACGCGAAATACTTACAATCACCTTCCTTCTGAGAGTGTTGGCATTTCCAGAACATACGCCCTTGATTTGCGGCTGTCTTGGCTGAAAGTTGAATGGCAGGCAGATTGCAATTGCACGTGCGTGTGGTGCCTCCAGCATTTGAGTCCTGAGGCGGCAGATCAGTCAGGAGGCGTTAAATAGAATATATGTATATCGTACCGCTGCGTATGGCCGCTTGGCAGGTATGACCGACGGGCTGTCGCTTTCTACATCTCGTCTATAAAAATCGCATGCGTTGTTGTTTCCGCACTCCCAGTACTTTCTGCCTTTGCTTGCCGACTCGCTGGTGTGCACCTTTCGAGAAGCAGGAACCCCACAATCGCATTGAACAACGTTGTTCGGGACGTTTCTTTGTGGCGCTGTTTGTCGTATGATAGGAGGCTTGGATGAGCTTGGATTGAGATTCGCCGGGGCGGCCTGCCGAGTGGAAGGAGGTTTGGAGGCTCCTCGATTTGAATTAGGCAGTCCCGTTTGGCGAGAAGAACTTGGCCCTGTTTGACCAGTGCGACTGCGAGGAGGGGGAGGGGGAGAAGGTTGGTCGAAGTCTGCAGAGAAGTACGAGCTCGTTGTTAGCTTGTGAGGATTTGTAGACTGGAACCCCACCATCATCGGAGTCAGGAACAAGAATGGCGACGGCGTCTCCTCCGTTTCCCCTTCCTCGCGATGCTGAAGCGCCTCGCCCCCTAGCAGGTCTTCCTCCCCGCCCCGTCCTGCCACCACCACTGCCACCACCGTTGTCTCCACCACCTCCACCACCTCCGCCACCTCCACCTCCACCTCCACCTCCACCCGCAGCAGCACCTCGACCATCCAAGTAGCGGCGAACGCTCTGCCAGAAGACACGTCAATATCCAGGCCAACTCAAGCGCCGATCCAACTTGAGAACGAAAAGCTTACAGAGACCACTTTCTGAAACTCTCTCCTCGCAATGATGAACATATCTTTGTATTGCGCAATTGCTTCTTCTAACATGTCAGCCTTGCTTTTGGTGCCTTCGCAGACTTGAACCATGCTGCGCTCTGTCTACACCAGGATAGGCTTGAGTTGGTCGCCGACATGGAGGAAGGAACTCGTACCTCCCGCCGTAGCTGTGGCTTGCTCAGGCTTTTGTCAAATCCAACTTGGTTGTATCCCTCGACGAGGCCGATGCCGAGCTTGGAAGGAATAAGATACTTGATACTCCCTTCAAACTGTTCAATGACATAGTCCCTTTTGATGATAGTTTCTATATGTTGAGCGATAGTAGCGTCCGTCCCTGCAAGAACATGTTAGCCAAAGCTAGTGCGAGTAGCGCCACTGACAAACCGATGCCGTTCTTGTCCATTAATGTAACCAAATCAGCCTCAGTCAACAGGTTCGGCTTTGAAGTCTTTCCTTCTCGAAGCTCGCAAACCGATGGCTGGAACTGCTCGTTTTCTGCGAAGTCCGGCACATTGTGTCCTACCCACTTGTCGTACGGATACACCTCCAGATAGTTCCTTTCTAGGACAACCAAGCCTATCGCAACGCGTTGAGATGACCAGTCGAAGTAAACTGAGTGAGGGCACACCTGTAGCACTAAAGAACTCGCTTCCACACTCGACATCCACCGTTGTTTGCCACCCCGTAGCGTCCTTTGAGCAGCAAGCCAGGAAACGGCGGGTGATGAACTCGTAGACTCTTTTCTCGTCCCCTGCAAGATTTCCGGCATGTGCAGTGGGATGAATCGGAGGATGGGCCTTATCGTTGTTTTTGCCTTTCCTCGGGGGAGTGCTAGCCCCATCAATCAACCTAGGGACCAATGTTAAAACCAAGGAACAAGTGTGTGGGGCAGTAATGGCCTACGCAGTCGCGAAGTTACCCCAAGCAGGGTCAACGGTTTGTTTCTCTATTAGCGCCATAAAGTCGAATTGAGGGTCAAATTGGTCGGTCTCTGTACGAGGATAGGAAAGAAAGCCGTGTTGGTAGAGCTTTTCAGCGAGCTGGCGAGGCGTGATGAACGAAGAAGACATTCAAAGTATTTGGTAGGAACTCACGTCGAGCACCGTCTTAGGCGCCAGCCGAAGAAGTCTGGAACCAGCCTTCTGTAGCTCGACAGTGGTCAATGGTAGTGGTTTCCTGTCCGACATTCTCCGTAAGCTTGTACAAAAACTATGGGTTTTCATGGGCGCACCATTTCTTAGTCTCCTTTTTCGTAACCTTTGTAACACGGGCCACAGGGTCCATCAAAACAAAGTCATAGAGAGAAATAGCGACTGATCGATCAAAGAGATGCCCTCGTTTCCAAGTGAAGACCGTTTCTTCTCCTTGGCGGTTTAAAGACAGATATATATACCAAAATGGTTCCGACACGAAAGCCTTGACGAGATTATACTTTTGAACGACGAAGCCAAGTGTAGGGAACTGGCACGGTCCTGTGATCGACTCAATGACAATATTCGGCAACGGGAGCAGAGAACCGAACCATAAGATACCACGTTCTTCGCTTCCGCGATTTGTCCAAAATTGTTCTGGAGAATCTGAGTCTGCATTCGCGTGAAAGCGGCGCCAACTTTGAGGTCGAGCATTATCCTGGCGTCGACTGAGTCAGCCTGTGCGCGGTCAAGCTCTACGGGATGTTGTGCGGCTCGATGAATCTGCCTGTACAAAACAAGTTGTATCACAGAACCCCAAGAAATTTCACAACATACTGTGCAATGATAGCGCTAAACCGTGCTCTCTTGACAACAATGTTTCTCTTCGCTCTCCTACACACATTCGCTATTTCCATGCCAATATGCTCGCCTTCCCGGTCACAATCTGTCCAGATCATTAGGGTGTCCGCGCGCCTGGCCTGTTGAAGGAGATTGTCTTCGATAGCTTTTTTGTCACTGGGTACGAAAGTCTCGACCGGTGCGTCGAACAACTCGAATGCATCGCAAGAACCCCATTTCCTATGTGTTTCCGGAAAGTCACTGCCAGTTAGATGGCCAGTGACACATGTTACGGTGAAGAATGAGTTTGTTTGTGGATAATCAAATTCGTAATTCTTGATATATGCCAATCTCGTAGCACTCTTCATAGGAAATCGCGTCAAACATGAACAGAGGTGCGAGTACAAGAAACGCACTGTGTTGAACTGTCCTCCTGAGAGAATTTGACTGATTGACTTTGAGATTGAGGGTTTTTCCGCAACGCACAAGACTCGCATAGGTCTTAAGATAGGTTTACTAGCTTATGGGAGTCGCTGCGTCAAGGATTCACGAGAACAAAGTTTAGGAGAAAGAACCAAATGGGGTGTGACGCGAGTGACTAAGCAAACTTGCGACGCGTACACGTGCAGTTTGTCATTGTTGTTCAACGCCTCCTGAAATTTAGCCGATCGAAAAGTTAGCTGCAGCTGAGCGCCGAATACAAGCCTATCTTGCGGCAATGACTATAGACGCGGACACTTCCATCACAACTTCCCTTCTAACCCTCCTCAATGTATCTGCTACTAAAGCTGGGAAGAGAAAGGTCCCTGAGGAGGTTTTCGTGCCCTCCGAGAAACTGAACAAGCGGAAGGCTCCAAGGTTCTCAGAACCTGAATCTGAACAGGACGCAAACCAACCGGAAATTGTAACAATGGAAGAGGATGTGCAGAAAGAGGCACCCGAAATTCTCGACGGTCAAGGTTAGAGTGTATACATTGGCCTCACCCACGTTGATCTTATATAAATATCTTGATCCTATTCAGATGCATATGACCTTCACTTCGGTATCAGCCCTTCTATCTTGACCGATGCTTCGAGGTCTGCTGTAGATGTCAGCTCTTGGACAACTTCAAAATCACGACGAGGATGCTTGGGACCTGCTGTGCTCTCGTTGCCCGAAGGTTCTGCAGCTCTAGAATCAAACGAAACGCCGATAGACGTATGTTGTTTGTAGCCTCTGGTCTTGCTCCTGCTAATGTCGTCATAGATCCTCGAAAGACTGCGCACCCCATTCCAAGGTCGACAAGCCAAGCAGCCTCGAGGTTCGTCTCAACAAAAGTTTTGCTATCTTTAACTAACCTTTTGACGTTCAACAGAACAGACAGACCTACAAAATGACCTTCTCTCTACCCTTTCTTCGCGCCGAGACCTATACCTCACAAATACACCGCTGGACTCTCGGAAGAGCATACGAGAAGCAGTTGCACTTCACGCTGTAAATCATGTCATCAAGTGAGCCGCTGCCATCGCGTTTTCAGGGGTCAAGTGCTAAGCTCCTGCAGAAAACGCCGGAAAGTCCTCAAGAACAACGAGAGGCTTGCCCATGCCGCGAAAGCTAACCACGATGCTGAACCTCCACAAGATACGCAAGATCAAGGCTTCACCCGCCCTTCTGTGCTCTTCCTTCTTCCCTTCCGCTCCGCCGCCCTCGACTGGTTCTCCGCCATCACATCACATACGCCTTCACCTGCGTTCCAAATTGAAAATCAGTCCCGGTTCACCTCGGAGTACGGCTTACCACCCAGCGCTATCGATAAATTGGCAGAGGCTGAGCCTGGAACGTACCCTCGTGATCATGTAGAAACGTTCAAGGGCAATGTCGATGACAACTTCCGAGTTGGTGTTAAGCTGACGAGGAAGAGCGTTAAGATGTTCGCCGAGTTCTACGGGTGCGATGTGATTTTGGCCAGCCCCCTTGGCCTGAGGAGATCCATCGAAAAAGAGAAGCGAGTCGTCTCACAAATATTTTGTACTTTCCAATCTAACTTCAGCCCAGGAATGCCGATTACTTGTCATCAATAGAGGTTCTGGTCGTCGATCAATTGGACGCCCTGACTATGCAAAATTGGGAACACGTTAAAGTGAGCTCATACATAGTTCAGTAAAACCCGGCCTCTTAACAACTCTCAGTTCGTTCTATCACATCTCAACAAACTGCCCAAGGAGTCTCGTGACACAGACTTTTCGCGCATAAAACCGTGGTACCTCGAGGGACAGTAAGTATTCTTCTAGTATACATGTTGGTCTGGCTAAAGAGTTTCACAGCGCGGCCTACGTACGCCAATCCATCTTCCTGGCTGCCTACGAAACACCCGAAGCCAGAGCCTTGTACAACAACAGCCTGCTGAATGTTGCTGGCAAGATCAGAACTCAAAAGCATTGGTCGCCTGTTGGTGTCCCTGAAGGGATTCAGCAGGTTTGTGTTTCTGTGTTCGCAACGTCGTTACAACATGTTGATCCGTTTTTCAGAGCTTCGTTCACTTCGACTGCGTAAGCCCCAAAGATGAGGCGGACAAGCGGTTCCATCACTTCACGACACAGGTCCGTCTTCACTCCTAACGGCGCTTAGAAGATGTATACTAAAATGGACCATAGCTTCTCCCCGCTGTGCTAAAATCCGCTGTACAAAGCGCGAATACAGTCGTCTTCATCCCCTCATCATTCGATTTCATTCGGGTGAACAACTACTTCAAAAAACACGCAGGTGTTACCTTCTCCGTCTTATCCGAGTGCGTTCTTGCCTTTTCATCACCTTGACGCCGAAGTTGACGATGCGTACAGATACTCGACGAACCAAGACATTTCGCGAGCGCGTCAAGCGTTCTTCCAAGGCAAGAAGTCCTTCCTCCTCATCAGCGAGCGTTTCCACTTCTACAAGCGGTATGTCATCTCCCCATCTTTATCTTCACCGGCTACAATTGATCATATTGCTCTGTAGGTACAAGATTCGAGGTATTCGCAATCTGCTCTTCTACGGGCCACCAGATCACCCTCAGTTTTTCACTGAACTGTTGTCGTACCCGTTCTTGGACGAGGGCGTCGACGGCTCTGATGTGACATGTCGGGTATTGTATTCGAAGTATGACTGGTTCAAGCTAGAGAGGATTGCGGGTACAGAGGCTGCTGCTGACCTTATCAAGGCCACATAGTACATGTCTCTTGTGGTAGTAATGTGTAGAGGAGTTTTGTGGTATAAACCAGTAACCAGGTGCGGCTAATGTCCGAACCAAGAAGACACATCAAAGACACTCATTCATCGGTTCGATGGCGTAGTTGGTTATCGCATCTGTCTAACACACAGAAGGTCCTCAGTTCGAGCCTGGGTCGAATCACTTTTCGTCAAACCATGTAGCGTTTTTTGAAAACTCCCAAACTGTCCTTAGGTACTTGTCTACTTTATGTTTCCGTGGGTTAAGCTTTGAGTTCTTACACATGATCATAGTACCATCCCATTCTCCCCTAAAACATACAAAACATACAAAGATGCTCGACCACACACTTAGCTTGTATACATTATGCTCTACATCAGATTTGGCTTGAGCCAAGGGCTGAAGGGTATAATCGCCCCACCACACGCGATCAGAACGCAGTCGTTGAGTCGACTTCAATCGTGGGCACGATTGACGCGATGAACTTGAGGAACACCACAAGGTAAAAGTCAACGCGCATGCCCTCGACCTCATCCTCCTCCCCTGCGGGGGCCTTATCATCCTTGCCCGACCCGTTCGCCTTCCTCGTGAACGGCCACTTCTTCTTGGACGACTCCTTGCCCGCACTGGAGCTACCACCCGCCTTCCGCCGCGAGAGCTGCTCCTCCACGACGCTGTTGTTCATGCGCTCAATGACCTTCTTCATCACGCTCGCGTGCTTGCAGGGATGCACGGACGCGGCCTGGAGAGAGGCAGAGTGGATGAATTGCTCGATCGTTACGGTCTTGTGAGCGTGGTCCGCTGAGATGTCTTGGAAGATTTGCGGAGGGGTGAGGGGTGTGCCGTTCTGTGGAGTCCGTAAAGTTAGAGTTCTGTGACAGTCCGTCTTGGAGTGGTGGTTAAATTACCTCGTCGTAACCGATTAGCCAGACACGAGGCGTCTGATAGTACTTGTCGTATGTTATCATCACATCGTAGGTGCGCACTTGTAGGAGGTTGCCCTTTGCCACCTCGATCTTACTGTAGCCAGCGTTAATAAAGCACAAGTGGGACTAGAAAGCGGGTAATTACCTGGTATCCACGACTGCGGCGGGTTTGCTTGCCGTTGCCTCGTCCTTCTCCTCGAGATCGTCCTCCTCCATATCGGGTATATCATCCAGGTCGGGCGTTGCCTCCTGTGCGGTTCCCAGCGACACTCCACTGATGCCCGACGCGAGGCCGTGGTCATCTCCATCGAGATCCGGAATATCGTCGATCGTCCCAGGGTTAGCGGCAGAATCGGCGTTCGTCGTGCGCCCAGCGTGTGTCTCAACCCACTCATCCGCCTCTCCTCCAGCAGAGGAGTCCCCGAACGAGAGAAGGCGCTCTGCGTCCTCATCTGCGTCGGTGTAGGCTAGAGACGTCGCTCGACGGAGACATGGCACGCCGCGAGTGAGGAGGTATTGTTTATCGGTTGGGAGGAAGTCTCGCGCCTTCGATGCGTCACCTTTCTCCCTGTACAATAGGACAGTAAGCTTATGTGGCGTCATGAGGGCAATGCCACTCACCATGACCATACTGGGAACTTGTAAACGAGGAAGTCGCCTGCTGCGACAAACTCCTCTGTAGACACGAGATAAGGGAATTCTACGCGCCTGAGACGACAATTGAGACCTACCAGGTGTGATTCGGCCGTGTTCCTTGAACTTGCTCTCCTTGAGGACCTGGTAGTGTGATCGGTGAGCTGATCGTCGTCGCAAGGGTTAAGAAGCAAGACATACGGGGCTTAGATAGTCACGGACAGCCCAGAATTGGGACTAGGGCTTTCATTAGTACCAGTTGTGAGGAGACTTCATATTGAAATACCTGGATTGCTTGCATGGTTATAGCAGGTTAAAGAGGTGTTGGATAACTTCGCCAAATCGATCTCACCTGCCCCTCTACACGTGCTCCGCCTATATCTGGGGATGGTGATTGGCGCAGGGTCAGATTCGGATCCAGCTCATTCTGACTTGGAGTCTCGAGCTCTCCTCGATGCCCGAAAATCTTGAAGTTCGACATATATAAACCCAACGGTATGCTCTTTTCTAAATATTGAAATCAGCGTCCATATGAACTTACTAGACGTTGAAGGCAACACAAAACTTATTATAAGGCCTAGGCACTATGTTTTTTTGAAAAACTCCATACCCAAGAGCCCAAACGACGATAATTGGCATGCTAGCCTAGCCCTTTACCGTCTTCTGCTCCTCGCTCAGTGGTGAAAGCATGAAATGGACCTGCTCTACGAATTAAAAATGACGAAGGCACAATGTCTGCCAAAAGACTCGACACAGAGTTGAACGCAGAGCTCAGCTTTTTCTCCGGACTCAGCATATTGGGAAGGTAGTTATTGTATTCGTAGCACTATTGTTACATTTTGTACTTATTCCAAATTCTAGCATCTTTGTATATCGTATAAATATCACAGTCCAAATGAAATCGACATCCTCAACCTTCCCCCGACACTCTCGACATTCCTCGAGGGCGCACACACTGATGTAGACCTTCGCCTCCTCGTAGCACTCTGCTTTACGCCCTTTTCTCTCGCCCAATCCCTCCTCGTATGCCTCTCTCTATGGTG
This sequence comes from Tephrocybe rancida, assembly GCA_018858115.1. Lineage (NCBI taxonomy): Eukaryota > Fungi > Basidiomycota > Agaricomycetes > Agaricales > Lyophyllaceae > Tephrocybe > Tephrocybe rancida. Next base: position 87,472 of record JABCKT010000013.1, read on the forward strand.
CCTACTCACTGCCTCCCGCCTCGCTGCCGGCTTCCCTGGCTCCACTTCTGCGCCGTCCACCTCCAAGTGCCCCAACAGCTGTCGGAACAAGGCGCGGCAAAGCACTGGAGTAATGTTCACCAGCCTCTTCTCCCTCTTGCGGGCAATCCGCTCCTTCTCCTCCTCCCATGAGACAGGCACTTGGTCTCTGATCGTGACATCCACCAGCCAATTGCCAGTGACCTTTGCCTACGAAAGCAATCACGTCAGCTCAGTTCATATCTAGAAGAACAAAAGATACTCACGATGCGCTTATCAATCTTATCCAGCCGTTTCTGCGCCTCCTTATCCCTTTTCAGCTTCGCCGCACGCTCCTCGAGCGACATCCGAGTCGAAGGCCCTGCCTCGCCTTCATCCACGGTCTTCGGCCTCGTATGCTTCACAGGGCACGGTGTCACCTGCGGTCCCATCGGTGGTGCGTAGTAGAAACCGGGTTGTGGAACGGGAATCGGCACAAAGAGTGGTACACGGAGCAATGGCATAAAATCAGTCTCCGGCGTGAAGTGGTGGTGGTGGGTGGGCGTCTGGAAAGCCCTCTGAGCCTCTGGTGCGGGCGGCGTGTTGTACGTGACACTAGGCTTTTGGACGACGACTCTGCGGACGGCTTTTGGAATAGGTGTGAAGGGCTCGGCGGTGGGATTTAGCTTTGGCTTTGGCTGGACGGGGGCGGCTTTTGGAGTTGGTACGAATGATTTGACATTAGGATTTAAGGTCGCCTTCGGTTGAACGGGATCGGTCGCCAGAGCAGACTCGACAGCGGCCTCAGAAAGCAGCGCCTTGAATTCCAAGTCAACCTCGACCACCGGAGCAAGCTCGACAGTGGCCTCCGCCTCCGCCTCAGGCATCTCCAATGTAGCCTCCTCGTCATCTTCCTCGTCGACCACCAGAGCAAGCTCAACAGTGGCCTCCACCTCCACCTCCGCCCCAGGTATCTCCGCGGCTCCCTCCTCCTCATCTTCTTCGTTACATTCGAGTACCGGAGCAGGCTCCACAGTGTCCTCCACCTCCGCCTGAGGCATCTCTACGCCATCCCCCTCGCCTTCTTCGTCCTCGTCCTCGACTACCAGAGCAGGCTCCACAGTATCATGCACCTCCACCTCGGGCATCTCCACACCGTCCTCCTCTTCCTCTTCAGGTTCATCGTCAAACTCGATCACCGGAACCTCAACAGTGTCCTCCACCTCCCCCTCGTCCTCTTCGGATTCCTCATCGTCAAACTCCGCCACCAGACCAAGCTCAGCAATGTCCTCCTCCACTTCCTCCAAAGCGTCCTCGGAGTCGACTACCAGAGCCTCAACACCGTCCTCCACCTCTACCTCAGGCATCTCCGCGACGGTATCCTCCTCTTCCTCGTCGTCGAACTCAGTCACCAGAGCAAACTCAGCAGTATCCTCAGCCTCAGACATCAGAACGGGCATGACAGTAGGAACAGGCTCCACGTCGGCTTCCTCGTTGTCGTCCTCGGGCAAAAGCTGAAGCTCAAGCAAGTCTGAATCCTCGCCATCAGGCAGTGCCGGCAACACACCAAGTTCTTCGTCCTCCGGCGGTAGGAAGTCCGAATCACTGTCCTCAGGCAATGCTGGCAGGACATCAAGATCATTGTCCTCCGGCTCAGGCAACAAGTCAAAGCCATCATCCTCCGGCAGAGTTTGCATGTACAGCTCAGAGTCGGATTCGTCCTCTTCATTGTCCGGGAGCGGGGAGCGGGGTACATTTGCCGTTGGGGTCCTGCGGATACGATAAAGTCCCATTACGAGTTTGAACACGATGGCCCAGCCCGCGAGACCCATGAACACTTGACGGAGGAAAGACTCAGACTCTGTCGCTTTGGGCTCTTCAATGACGAATGAGATGGGCGTGGCTGTTGTAGTTGTCGTGGGTGTCTCTGGTACGGGCGCACTCTCGATCACTGGTGTTGATTCAGGCATCGGCTCCGGTTCGGGCAGCACCTCCAAGATCAAGTTCATGTCGGTGTTCACGTCTTCGACGCTGTCTTCGTTATTGCCTGCATCGATCGCACGCAGAGCAGGAGCCAGAGCTAGAATCGAAGCCAGAGTGACCACCGAATCCGTCGCATTGCCAGCCGCCAAGTCCAGAGTCTCCTCGACGTCCTCAACCATCATAACCTTGACGCTGGGGCGCCTCCGAGCTACAGCTATCTGTACAAGTGCATTCAAGCCCGATACCGGCTCCCATCCAAAGAGTGACGAGAACACATGTGCGATTGTCAGAGCCGCGAACCAGTTGACTAGCCAGTTGAGGTTAAGGCCAAGCGCGAGTTTGTCGAAGGGCTCTGGAAGGTCGTCAACGTCGCTAGAGGGTGGCGGAGGGTCTGAGTCGCCGTCGTCATCATCATCCGAAGTGAGTTCATCGGCTATGCCATCCTCCTCATCGCTGAAGTCTGAGTTAGAGTCGTAGTCGCCGTCGAGTTGAGAGTCCTCTTCGATGTCAGAGCCCTCTTCGGAGTCCTCATCAGAGTCCTCGCTGTCGACATAATCACTGTCGGAGTCATCATCAGAGCCGCCGTCAGAACCATCACCTTTGCCGTCGTCAGAACCGTTGTCGTTGGGCAGATCAGACTCTGTGTCCTCATCCGAATCGCCATAGCCGTTGTAGCCGTTATCGCTGTAGCCGTTACCGCTGTTACCGCTGCCGTTGTCCTTGCCGGTGCCTTCACTTGAACCAGAAGTATCCTTGCCAGCCGAGGCGCCCGATCCGATCCCGTTATTCAAGACATACGCGCCTGCGGCTACGAGCCGTCAGCACATGTTGAACGATAAGCAAGGAAGAACGGCGAGGACGTATCAGCCATGACCATAACCATACCAATTACGCCCGCAACCAGCACGAGCGAAATCCTCCCTTTCCGAGCACCAATACCCAAATCGCCCGGGCCCAACGTCGTCTTCGATGGCACCATGTACGTTACCGTGCGTGTTGGCGGAGGAGGCGCCGGTGGCATCAAAAACACCCCAGCCCGTTCGAATCCAAGGCGGGCGTTGTTGTTGTGGGCGCCAGTGATTTGTTGGAGGGCGTATGTTGCGAGGATCGAAACGACACCGGTGGCGAGGCCAGGATTGATACCAAAGATACTAGATTTGGACTTTGAGAGGGAGCGAAAGTGGCTTTGAGAGAAACTTGGAAGACGCATGATGGCGGTTCAAGTATAAGATGGGGGAAAGACGAGAGGCTGGGGTGGATGGATTAAATAGGTGGATGGGACACTGGTCAGCCGCTGATCATTGTTTGTATTTTTGGACTTTTGACTGGACGGTGTCAGCCAATATGTCATGAGCGCAAATTTTGGCAGATCATGGTGCATACTTACTAGTATACAGTTTAAAATTAGTATATGGTCATTGGTGCAAGTTGGGCGTTCGATGCCGCCATCGACTTGGATAGTTACTACGCGGCTATGGAAGCGCCTATCTTTATAATTATCTACCTTCTTGCTCGCCATCCTAGACTTCCTATACCAAAGTAAGTATATACGGCTGAACATCCTGAAGCCTGGTCTCAGCAGGATAAGGAATGATCCTATGAGACCAAAGATGATCGTGCGACTCGGACTCATAGAACTCAAGTCTCAGTGGCACCTTTCTCCCGGTTCGGTATTCGGATTTGATCTACTCCTCCGCTTCTTCAGCACGTTCAGCGGCGAGCGCTCAAGCCATGGGTCCTAGCCTTTGTCACCTGGCGTTTGATATTTTGCTTCACGTTTTTGGACACCTTCTACCTTCCGATATACTTTCCGTACGCCTGGTATGCATCGACTTCAGTCACTAGTCAAAGTCCCAAATCGTTCAACATATCACCACATAATTCCAGGCGTGCAAGCACCTGGCCTCTGCCACCGGCAAACGAAGCGCCTGGATTGACGCGTTGAAGAACGTATGCCGCAACAACAACTTATTTTTGCCCAGCTTCTCGATGGCGCAGATGTCAAACAAGGACTTGGAACATGCAGCCCTAGCTCCTGCCCAGTTTGCGGCCTTCATCATGAAACGTCCAGATCACCCCGACCAGAGTATCTTGCCTCACTCTACGCGCATCCTGCTGAACGATGAGGTCGATGTTAAATTTGATGATCTGTATCTTATTCCTGGTGGACGCTTTTTGATCACACTCAGCAACAGGATCGCACTGTGGGATTTGGGTGCTCAAACAATTATACCACGGCCGCTAGCATCAACGGCGCAACAGAATGGCCTGCAAATTCTGGACTGTTGCCCCACATCCGACGGTTTGGGCCTCCTTTTGTTTCTTAACAGAAATGAAGGTTCTCACATGTCAGTATGGATTGTATACCTTGATGTTCCGTTGGCTCAGATCACTTCTCAGAGTTTTCGACGTATTAGTATATGATATCTATCCAGACCAGAATTCTCCAGGATTCCAGCAACTTTCGGTGCTCCGAGACACAACAGGCATGAGCATCAAAGCCGCATCGTACACACAAAGCATCGTCGCCATCTTATTGGACAATGATCGAGTTGTGCTATGGGATTTTGCTCGTGACACAATCTCTTTAAACATTGTTAGAGGACACGGGCTTCGGGACGTATGTATCTATTCTACAAGTATAGGTCTGAACCCAGCTTACCACTGTCGTGCCACAGATCCTCGTAATGGAAGACCACATAATTGTATTTGATGGATCTGGATTCAGTCTATACAAAATTCCTGAGCTTGTCCAACGCAATCCCACACTTTCCCTGGCAGAAAACTCGAGCAACGGTTATAGCCATCCTCTTGCCCTAGATCCAGTCATGAACATTGCTCATCCCCACCCTCGCCCATACCACTATTTATACGCAATGGCGCATTCCTGGTTCAGCAACTACAATGGTCGCCCACAGTTCAGCCTTGTTGGCTCCGACCAAATCCGAGACTGTGTCGTCAATCAGTACATGATGGTTGACATAAAACATCCATATCTACCAAGTCGTACCCCTATCCTACTCAGCTCTGTGTCCACACAAGAGCAGGGTCATGAAAACCCTCTCATACGTCCCTGCGATCGTTATATCGTTATGACGTCTGTGGATTCTCTTTCCCGTTGGGGCTTTAACGTCTTCATGCTGGAATCTTCTCATAAGCCTCTCGGCGAGAGCTCGCACGGTGAATTCGTGAAAAAACGTCTTTGGACGGCCCCACTTGGCATTGAGCCCTTGGAAGCCCAACTCTGCGCCTCTTCAGGCCGTTTCTGTGTACTGCTACCCGAGAGTAGCGAAATTCGTGTCATGGACTATCTTCCTCCTTTATGATGCACGGCATCCTTACTTTAATTGTATAGATCCTCGATTGTGCACGTGTACTACATTCTAGCTGCTAGTGCAGAGGATGTGAATCGTTTATTTATGAATAAATTATTCACCGTTATTTTCATGCTGTTGCTTTTGTATACATCGAAGATGGCGCTTGGGTGGCGCCGCGCGGCGAATCGATCTATAAGAGGCAGCCTCCATCGAATTAAAGTCAGCCTTCTCGAACTAGGCACTGGCACGCACTGGGCCCGAAGCACCAAATATACAGGAGTCCTCTCCCTGGGTTCTGTCCCCCTACTGATAGTATCAAACCTGACAAAGCCCTACTACGATTATATGTAAACATCTCTCGCAGACGAACACGTTATGACAGAGTAAGTGGATTAGTGAAGCACACCCGCCGTCGAATAAAGTCGAGGTCTACCTTGTATGTCATCTTGTGAGTACTAGGGGACACTGCGCATGCTGATCATCAACAATAAGCTGACTGAGATAGGCCTCTACGTAGGACAGCGTGCTCAAAAATATTAGCAGTCGAGAAAGCAGGGTTATATGTGGAATCTTCCAATACGTAGGTGGTCGGCTGCGGGTAGCAGTAGATAGAGGCAGAGAGGGTGAAGGAAAAGACAAGAAAGAGGAGAACGCAAAACCTATTGTACAGAGACGGACGAGGCTCGTTTCCTCTCCTTCTCTCCTTTCTCTTTCTCCTTCTTCTCCTTCTTCTTCTTCTCCTTCTTCCCTGGAGACTGGGCGGCATCCTCTCCCTTGTTCCCGCCCGCCTCACCCTCCTGTTTCCGCTTCTTTTTCTTCGACTTCTCACTCGATTCTCCATCCACCGCTGCTAAAGCCTCCGCGTCGCCCGCCTTCTCTTTCTTCTCCTTCTTACTCTTCCTCCCCTCTTCGGCATCCTCAGTGTCCCCTTTCTTCTCCTTTTTATCCTTCTTGCTCTTTTTCTTCGTCCCCTCGACCGGCGCACTCATTTCGACATCCTCAGAGCTCTCTTTCTTTTTCCCTTTATCCTTCTTGTCCTTCTTCACTTTTATGGGAGAGGCAGACGTCGAGTCCATCGGAGAGTCCTCCACGACCTTGGCCTTTTTACTCGTAGTTTCGTCCTGAAAGGAATAGGAAACAAAATTAGTGAAGATACCACTTTTGGGGCACCTTGCACTACTCACCGAGATGTCCTCAGCCTTCCGCTTCTTATCCTTCTTCTTCTCACCTGAAGTCGAAGGCGCAGCCTTCTCTGGAACGGGCGCAGGTTGAGGTGCCTTCACAGGTGCCTGGATGGCAACTGGCTGGGGCGTCGACGGCGCTGGGCTCGCACCAACGGGGGGAGTGGGCGTGCCGAGCGGTGTATCGTTAGCACCCGTGGCCGACGTCCTCACCTGGCCCCAGCCGCCTCTCCCGCCTCTCCCCCTCCCACCAAATCCACCACGACCGCTCGAGCCCCATTGTGGTGTGGGCGCCGGGGGCTGAGGCGGGTAGTTGTTCCGCGGTGCGGGAGCAACCTTTCGTGTTCGATGTAAGTAAAGGATAGGTCCATCATTGAAAAAATTGGACATACAGTTTTGGGGCCTTTGTAGAGGCTTTTTTGGTATTTTTCAGCTTCGCTGATGCATTGGGTATGGCCCTTGTAGTCCGCGGGCGTGTGGAAGGTCGTAGAGCAGTCTATACAGTCAAATCCGCCGTGGCACCGTGATCTATGTTGGTCGAGCTTAGGCTTTTTCACGACATCGCTGCACACTGAGGCATTGCGTTAGAAAAATAAATCAGTGGGCGAATGTGAAGGTCAGGCTAACCATGACATCTGCATAGAGAATTGTCATTTGAGCACTCGGTTTGAACAGACCGTGATGCTCACTGGAAAGAAACCATCGCAGGACTAGTAGCTGCGTTTTAGAATTGCAAATAGCGAAGGGCAAGGAGGTCAACTTTTTTAGATCAATATGAACACGTGAACTGATCGATCACCGATTGCAACAGTGATTACCCTTATAAGGAAGCCACTACACAGGAGTCCTTGTGTACTTTCACAATTAATATTTCGGTCTGGAGCGGTACACATTAGGGAGAAGGGTATAATACATACAAGCACGAGCCAGACTAGCTAGAAGCTCTAGGTTCCATACAAGAGTCTACCAAATCCGGTCATAGAGAGAAAAGAACGAAATTGAAGAAAAATAGCAGGCTCTAGTCAAGCCGCCTTAAAAGACACAACCCATGTCTCTGGGAATACTGCTGAACCCGGTAGCAACCTCATCTTCGCAAAGTCTTCATCCCGATCCAAGCCTTTGAACATCGTCGTCTCCCCAAGATAGTCGATCCTTCTCAGGGGCTTATCATCATCTTTGTTCGCCTCTCTCCTCTTGGCTGCCGCTCTCTCCACCACATCGCGCTGCTTCTTGATATTTAAAATCAGCCCCCACTCCGAATCGGCTATTGGCTCCTGGAGCCCTTGGTATATCGCGTCCCACACCATCTCGCAGGTGATCGTGACAGGCAAGTCAATGTCAATGGTCCATGGGAACGCCTTGGATATAATGCGGAACTTCCTTGTAGCGGTCTGCATCGCGGCGATGTGCCGAGACGAGAAGAACGTCGATGCGTGGATGTCTGTAGGTGGGCGACGCACGTCCCACTGCAGACGTGTAGAGTCGGCCGCGAGGAGGAAGTAGAGAGTAGGGTACTTGTTGGAGAAATGACCTATGGTTCGGGGCAGGTTAGCTACGGCACGGTAAGGAGATCGCCACCACGAACGTGGAGGCTCTTGCCGATAACCGTATCCTGCCGTTGGCGGGGGTATATAGACATCTGGGTTGGGTTGGGCGTAGTAGCGCCTGTAAGGATCCCACTGCTGAGGATACATGGTCGTGGGTGGATAACGGACTTGAGACCGTGGATCACCGTTATATATATCTTCGCGTGCCGGTGCGTGTATGGAGGCGAAGTGAGAAGTGATGAGGCCTGATGAGGCGTCACCAAGGCAGGAATAGATCAAAAGCTGCGTGATGCAATGTCAGCGCCAATGGGAGCCGACTCAGCCGAGTCACATCCGGGTGCGCCGGAGCACTGACAGAGCGTACAAGAACACACGTGATGGCGACATGAATAGAGTCCGTGTCAGTATGAGTCTATGCTTGTATTACTTACGTGTCACTTTACATTAGGCCATACCTGAAGGTATGATAGGTCTCCACCCAAGCATGAGACAGCAGAAATTTCGTTGGGGGAAGCTGTGATTACTCCCTCCCAAGCGTGTTCCTAGGTGTTCATGTCAGGCAATGGACAGCCTGAGCGTCAAACCCGACGGATCTGGGAACAAGTCAACAATAGAGCAGTGTAAGCAAGGTATGGGCGTTAAGCTTTGTGCTTCTTTTCGTGTAGAAAGCGAAGTTTTTCCCAGAGAAACCCAAAATACGCTGAGAGGCGCCGAAACATAGAGCAGTGTGACAGAGAACCCTGAGTAAGCGCGATCTTTTAGCTGTGCATTGGGGCCGAAGAATGGAGCTGACTAAGTTAACTCAAGCGCCAAAAAAATTGTCGGGGCTGTTCGGGAAGACTAGCGACGTGAGCAATTGGAAGGGGAATTGAGGATTGTGACATTGAGGAGTCAGGACGCGTGAGGACGCGTATGATGCTGACGAAGACTGTCATGTGATGATGTGGTCACTTCGAACTTCGAAGCATTGACATGGGATCTTTTGACTGAATTGACTTCAGTAGGGAACTCAGGTTCAAGTACAAAAGCGACCCTTGCGCCACAAAGAAAATGAGGAATGGCTTCAACTTTGCTTTGGAGGAGGCAAGGAACATAAACGCATGACACTTAATACTTATAAAGCACTAACTCGTGATTGGTTGACAAATTAGCCGAGCTATCGGGTCTTTATATTGAAATGATCAAGACAACTGGCTTTCGCGTTGCTTGCTCCGATTTCTACCTCCTTCATAGTTTGTTAGTCCGTCATGTCTTTCGCTGCTCTCCGCGCTCCCATCCGTCGCGCCGCTTTTTCTGGTATCCGTACTACTTCCCGCGCTAGCTTCCGGGGCTCCTTCCGCCACAACTCGACCGCCGCCCCAAAGTCTGCACCCAAGAAGTCTAACGTTGGGTTGTACGTTGGCCTTGCAGCCTTTGCCGCTGCTGGTGGTTACTACTTCTACAACGAGTCTCAGGGGGCGACCACTGCTGTGAAGTCGGGTATTCAGGCCGCCAAGGTCAAGGCTAACTTTGTGCCCACCAAAGAGGATTACCAGAAGGTACGCGCGTCTACGACATTATCTAGCCTCTTTTTTCGTGCTCACTGTATGTCTAGGTCTACAACAGAATTGCTGAGCTCTTGGATGAGGCTGGCGAATACGACGGTACACCCGCATTACCCCGGGTGAGAGATAAGCTATCTGACGCGTTTATCCAGACGGTTCCTATGGCCCTCTCATCTTGCGTCTCGCCTGGCACGCTTCCGGCACGTATGATAAGGAGACCAAAACCGGCGGAAGGTATTTCCCCTCTACTTATTATTTTCCTCTCGCCTACTCACTGGCTACCTCTAGCAACTATGCCACAATGCGCTTTGACCCCGAGGCTCTCCATGGTGCCAATAACGGCCTGAATATCGCCCGCTCGCTCATGGAGAAGGTCAAGAACGAGTTCGAATGGATCAGCTACGGTGACCTGTGGACCCTCGGCGGTGTTGCTGCCGTCCAGGAGATGGCTGGACCCAAGGTCCCCTGGAGGGCCGGCCGCATCGACGGTGTCGCTACGCATGCTACACCAGATGGTCGTCTCCCTGATGCCACACAGGGTGCAAACCATCTCAGGGCTGTAAGATAAGCACATCAAACTTCATATGACACCATCGCTCACGTTCGTCGGTGATTAGATCTTCGGACGCATGGGCTTCAACGACCAGGAAATCGTCGCTCTCTCTGGCGCGCACGCGTTGGGACGCTGCCATACTGACCGCTCTGGTTTCACCGGCCCCTGGACTTTCTCGCCGACCACTCTGACTAACGAGTACTTCAAGCTCCTCTTCAACGAGACGTATGTTGATGCGCCCATCTTTTCTTTGTTTTATTAAATGGTTCCCTTCATAGTTGGACCTGGAAAAAATGGGCCGGCCCCAAGCAGCTCGAGGACAAGACAACCAAGACCTTGATGATGCTGCCGTTCGTCCCTCCCGGTTTCTTTGCCTGCGCAAGTCCCCTAACGCTCTCATCTTAGGACCGACTACGTCCTCGTCCAGGATAGGAGCTTCAAGAAATATGCCAAGGCCTACGCGCAGGACAGTGAACTCTTCTTTAAGGAGTAAGATTCTCTTCAGAATTACTTATGCCAGGACTAACAAACCTTGGTACTCTCAGCTTCTCCAAAGTTGTCGCCACTCTTTTCGAGCTCGGTGTCCCCACAGAACAGTTTGTCACTCCTGAGCCCTGGATCCTAAAGACTCTCGACGAGCAAAAGGCTTGATTAGATGTAGATGTGCATTGTTAAAACCATATCTAGAGGCTGGTTAGATGTTGGTTAGATGGGTTAAATTCACACATCTTAATGTAGAGAATCCGACGCGTTTAGCGTCTTGGTATTCAATTAGTACTCCCTCTCATACATTGCGGTCGTGTGTACGCACTAGATTCTTGACTTCTTCAGTAACACCAGGGAGATCTGGAGCGATTGAGTAACTGCATTATTACTAGTATTAATATGGTAATGCTACCAACGAGAATTGACTATAATGAAGTGGGGTGGGAGGAGGAGTGATAGTGTGATGGTACAAGATAGGTTGATTTTTTACATGAGGCCGTGTTCCCAGTGAGATTCTACTGTATCCGTCTAACTAATGTGTCAAGTCCGATGTCTGTGCAGGAATGGGGAAGAAAAGAATGAGTTATGAATGATGTCGGCATCTGGGCTGTCAGATATTATATGGGGGTCATGGTAGAGCGGAGTGGAGAACAAAAATGCAAAGAATAAAAGACAAATTTACGTTGATAACGCAGTTGTCAACGGCGACCGTCTCGGAGGCGACCTCGGGGGCGATCGAGGCGCAGGCGGCGTTGACATGCGCATCCCACCAAGCCTCCTCGTAAGATCTTCCTCGCTCGCCCTCATTGTCTCGTCATATGACGGTAGCCCCTGCATGCTTGAAAGCGGTGGCACGCCACCAATGAACCCGCGGCTCGCAACCGCATAGTCCGGCACCTCCGTGAACGCGCGATGCAGCAGCTCCGTGCCCGAGTTCCTGTCTACAGTCATCATGCGGACGGGGTGCGCAGGACGCGCGGCGGCCTCGAGCTCCGCCATGGTCGGGATCTGCTGCGACGACGACGTACGCGAGAGGAACCCGCCGGGCTTGAAGGTTGTGGAGGGTGTCATCGTCGTGGAGAAGAGCCCGTGCGAGCTCCGGCTGGCGTTCCCTTGGTTGTGCACGTACGTCTCACTGCTGGCCGCGGGGAGCTTGTCGACGGCGCGGTTGCGGTCGTGTCCGCGTTCGGGGGAGCTCGCGCGGGAGGAAAGGCGGCTCATCACGCGGCTGCCCGGGCCGCTTTGCAAGCGTGATCGATTTTGGGGCTCAGAGGGGCTGCTGGATTCGCGATGGGGTGAGGATGCACGCAGGCGGGGAGGGGCGTTCCCGGATAGGGAGAGGAGGAGCTCGGAGTTCACCCACTCTAGTGGTGTATTGGATTGGTTGGGGTCATGCTGGTGCGGGAGGTGGGTGAGCAGGTGGGCTTCTAGCGGGGTGCAGTGACCAGACTGGCCAATGGGCCACGTCGTCGCGGGAGCATCGGGAAAGTGCACGGGGCTTGTGTGTTGTGATATCCAAGGATTCGTGACGCGCATGGTGGCAGATTCGGGCAGGAACATGTTTGCGACTCTATCACGGATGTGTTGGGTGTAGCTGGGTAGCTGGACATCTTCCTCCTCTGTCTCAGGAACCTCGCTCCCGCCTATGAGCAGGCGTCGTGTAGCCGCAGAAAAGTTCCTGGACTCGTTGAGTAGGCGATAATCTAGCAGGTGCAGTGGCAATGAACATCGAAGTTCTGAGGTATGTCCATTGAGATTGAGGATAAGGATACTCCAGCGTATCCGGTGTGAAACGATGATTGGCTCGAGGCTATGCGTTGGCGTTATCGTGAGCGGGACGTGGATGCTGAGATATGTCACGACATCCTGGCTGTCAGGCTCGGACAAACTGAGCTCTTCCGCCGTGGCAGCAGTTGAGCTTGACGACGATGCCAATGGTGGTGGAACTTCAAATACAGGTGGGGTGGAAGGGGTAGAGACGTTGGTCGATGTGAATCCATGGAAGGGAGTAGAAAGGTATTGTCGGCTCAAGCTCACCAGCGAGTTGGAGCTGCCCGTCCGATGTGCGTGGGAAAACCCTGGAGGGGGGCTGGCTGGAGACGCGGGGGAAGTTGAGTAACTTGGGGTATGCGAGTGTCTATTCTGCTGTCCCTCAACCTCGACGGCTCTGCCATTAACAATCTCGTGTTTGACAGAGGTCACAAGCCGTGTTTGTTCCTGCTGTCCTGTGCGAGCGTACACTTTTGTTTGCTCGTGAATTGACATGGTCACGTTGAGAACGCAAACACCTTTCACCAGAGGTGCGAACTTGACGAGGGCAGTAAGCTTGTCGCCGGCGGCCCACGCTTTGTGAGGCACCATGATGGAGTACATCAATTTCTCGGGCCATGTGTTTTCGATTTCAAGAGTCTGCTGGTATTCCATCGCCTCGGGAGCAAAGGACCGGATGATGTGTACCGGTAGACCGGCCTGATAAGTCTGGTTGAAGAAACCACTTCGGATCACTTGAGCGCGAAGCTTGTATGTGACGGCTGCACCTCCAAAAGCCGGAGATGACATGGTAGAAGGCAAGGAACCACCAATGCGTAGCTGAAAGGGAAAGAGATGGCGACCAGCCTTGAGAGTATGACTTGTGCTTTTGTCTCCCTCGAGGAAAGACCATTCGTGGTTGCACACGATGTACGTCAGAGGCGCAGAGCTAGGGGCAATCAAGAATAGTGATGTCAGACCTGAGCGGGAAATGGCAAATAAAAAAATGTGCGTACGACTCAGAGGGTGGTCCAGGCAAATGTGCTTTCCCTCTAAATTGCAAGGTGATTTCCTTGAGGGGTGTGGCCTCGCTGAGATAGATGGCGACATGACCAGAGAGTCGCGTGGACTCTACGTCGACGCCGACGCCTTTGAGAAAGAGATATGGGGCATCGAGGAGAATTTCTATGCGAGGCTTGGAGGAGTCTTTCTCTTTAGCCATGTCGTGGTTGTGGTCCGCAGTAGGGTGTAAATGCGGGTTGGCAGGCGACACTGGAACAGAGGGGGTGTCTATTTGAAGACTGCCCCTCGTAGATGGAACCCCGCTACTGGGTGATGAAGCTCTTGACAAGACAAAGGCCATCCTGTCACAATAGTTGGAGAAGCTTCGTCCGTGGATAGATAAACCGAGGAAGATGAAGGATTGGACTGAAAGTTACTATATAGCCTTCTTACTCAGGCATTTGCACAAAATTGCGAATTGAGTTCCCGTTCCGGCTGCCGATGGGTGATCTTAGAGATCTACACGGCCGATCGGCGGCATCGCACTTTAGGGTCATCTCGCTAATACTCGGACTTGCAACCTATGTACCATCCTCACAACTTCTTCCCAGTTCCTTATGAATACATAGGTCTCATCAGCAGACAATTAGAGACTTCTCTTCGCAGCGCCGCTGCAGAATGCTCTATGCTTGAGTACACTGTACAGCATAGCGCAGAAAGCCCAATTCGGGCCTACGGAGTGGCACACGCCGCTACCATATCGATCTGCCTCGCGTTACGGTGGCAAGGGAACAAAGTTGGCCCAGTTGTAGCCTTCAGCCTCCCTCAAACCATGGTATACAATTAGCCTAACCTGGGTCTCTGTGATGCAGTTACTGCGGCAACTGTATACAACGGAGAACTCTGCCAATTCGACCCCATTTGACCCAATTTGACCCGCTTTCGAAAGCTATTGGGCAAGATCTAAGGTGAGCGGAAAGTTCACCAAGCCAAGAGTGGGTTATTTTAGGCACAGATCTTTTTGTTCCCGGAGGCTCCCACCCGATCGCGATAGTCAAACTTTCCAGGCAAACATATCGACCGTTACTTTCGGCCGAAATTCCGCCAATGATTTCTGCTTTGAGGTGCCAGCCTGTGCGAAGAAGATCATCCTGCATTGATACCTCTCTTACATTCTCCAGAAGTGACTCAGTACGCATGAAAGCACCCTAGATTCGTCAGATCCCGCCATGTTTCTCCGATGATATTCCCGATCGGTGACTTTGGTTCCGACCTCACGCGCACGGCTCGTCATCTCTGACGGCGTCCAACCAATCCACGGCTCAGTCTCCGACGACACCCAAATAAGTCATACTCCATGTTTACTACAACCTGAGCGCGACAACGAGCTCATCTCAATTTCTAAAGTAAATCCTCGAACAGATTACCTCCAAAATAGGATACATATGTACAACAACGGCGTTTGTCCGAGGCTGTCACTCAAAGATGCGAAGAGAACGTACATTGATGCAATTTTCCCACTATTCGACATGGCTGCCCACTACGTGAACACCTTCGGCTCCGCATCGAAGACCTAAGTAGAAGACCTGCTCAAGTCAAAATCACTTCAAAGTTCCATGCTACAGAAGCATCCCTAAAATGGAGCGAAGGGACCCTTTCGAAGGCGCAACTTGAACATCGGTAATCGATTGGAGCACAAGTGACGCTGGTTTGGGCCTCGGCAACGCCGCTGGCGCTGTCCTATGTGATCACCCTTGAAATGAAGGCGCCTAGACTGCCCTGCATTTTTCCCCCGTAGTCCTTTTAATCGGGAAGTTTATTATTATTATGATTGAACGCGCAGTCGGTTGTGGCGAGGGCGTTTACAGCCGTGCCTATCTATATGCCCTCGCGGAGTGCTGGGCCTTCGTCAAATTAACTTGAACGAATTCTCGAAGCTCGAAGCATTAGATCCTTCCCCCCTGGCACAGTCCCCCGCCGTTGTCTGCAGCGTCATCTCAAGAACCGCGTAACGCACAAACATGCACTTCGGCCTCCCGTGTTGACTATTGCAACTAAAGTTCAAGCCACAGCTCGTCTCGACGTGCTGAAGGAAGGAAAGCCTTTGATCATGAAGAAATATGATCAATACAGGTTCGCCCCGTGCCAGATCCAGAGGGTTAAGAGCTTCTTAAAGACGCCGAGAAGTGATGAGTGGTGGTGTATTCCTCGCTTTCCTGCTGCTGATTATAATGAGTCGTGAGACCTTCCGCGATCACTAAACCGAAGTTCGGGGTGGAGCTCTTCATCAATGGAGACCTCAGTGGAGACCTCGGCGAACAACTCAGAGATCCACAGTACTTTCTTGAGCCCGTCTCCACAAATACCACATTGAGCAATATGTTCCCAGAGGAAAACCCGCGCCACACAGCTCCCGGATCAACGAGGGTTCGGAACAATCCTTCCTTACCAAATTGAACCAAATTGTCGTCGACGGGAGAATCAGGGTTGTGCGAGCCCGATCCGTGCAGTCGCGTTTGCTGCTCGGGGCAATCAAGATCTCGCTGTCGATGCCGAGATTTGGGCTAGTGGAGCAGTGCAGTGGTGAAGTTTGAATGGAATTAGACAGGTTCCCGGTTGTTACTGTAAACGCGTATCGTTATCGTCAAGTGACGCGACGCGCCGCCATATGGCGAGGGCCGACAGTTCAAATATCTTGCCTTCTTTTGCGCTCATGGCTTGATTCGAATGTCCGATACCGCGAGTGCCATGACTCGCTGGCCTTCGAAGTCTCAAGTTTTTCCGACACCATCCTGATATGGCCATGGCGCGATGTTCTTCTTGATGGTCAGTTAGAACCTCCTGTATACACGAAGCAGTAGGACTATTGTCCAGTACCTGCTGTCTGGGACTTGAGGTGGGTTATCTTGTGCCGGCAGTTGATCCAGGTCTGTTATCTGGGGAGGCGATAGCACCTCGAATAGAATGATAGCTACAGTCGATTTTATTCAGTCGCCCCGATAATCCAAAAAGCAATCATGTATCCCCACAAGGGTGTGAGTAGAACACCATGGTGAGATAATTGTGGCCCTGTACTATATCGATTCATTATCCCGTTCCAGCGCCATGATGTAACACGGAGGAAACGGCTTCCTGATCCATTCCGTACTCTCCACTTCACGCCTTGTACAATGCATCCAAAAACGCAGTAGCAAGTTGTCCCACCATCGATGGGCCCACCGCACTCGACTGGCCGAGCCCTGTACAAGAGATAGTGAGATCGGATGCAAGGGGAAACATATAATGGAAGAGCAAGATAAGCACGCGGAACGGCGGAAAGTCAAAGTCTACGCGAATGTGAAACGCAGATGCAGATGTAGATGCGAGATGCAGATGCAGATTGGTGGGTGCATGTGTGCAGAATGGGGGAAATGTGCGATCATGATCAACGCTGCCAGTTTCCAAAGATTCATACCAGAGATTAGGGTGGGCGCCACAAGGGTATATCGAGGCCATCATCCACCCTCGAGCGCAGACCTTCCTCAATGGGAAGTGCGCGTGATCGATAAGAGGACGTCAAAAAGACGCCATCCACATCAACATTCGAAAGACATGGAAGAAAGATGGAAATGCAGATAAATATGGAGACAATAAAGGGATGGATACGCACCGTACAGAGCGACCATTGTCCCTTTCCCGGACGGCGCGATTTTCGCTTCTCGCACGGAATCTTTCAGATCCGCGATGAACGTATCGACCATGGAGACCGTGAGGCGCTATATTCGTGGCCACCCCAAATTTAAAACGGGGGGGATTTCGGATTGGATGAAATGGAAGGGAGGCAGTACATGGGAAGATCATCATCATCATTGAGGGTGAGGGAACTAGTGATCAGCACACGGTCAAGCCAGTCAGCGCAAGGACAACTCACCGTGCAAGCAATATGTACCGCGGGAGGGTTTGCGAGGGCATTAAGATGCCACCCGCGCTGCGCCATCGCATCTCCCACCTCCATGATGTTAACCCGAGGGTGCTTCGATGCGAACGCAACGACAGACGCGGGGGGCGAACCGAGGATGTAGAGCTCCGGGATAGACTCGACGATCGTGTTCGCGATCGTGCGGGCGCTCGTAACGATGGATCGACAAGACTCGAGATAGCCTCTAAAAGATGATACAAGGGCCGTCAGTATGCTTGTGCTGACGCCGTGTGTGGATATCCAAATATGATGCTTACTCGTCGCCCATGTACTGCATGACGGCCCACGTTCCTGCGATCAGGGCTCCGGGACTAATAGGAAGGGATAGAGACAAGGGTGTCAGATAAACCCAGGAACAACGCTATGGAGTGTGCGCACCGTGATCCAGAAAGACCTGGGCTCCCGTACACGCCGCCTGTGGTATGCTGTGAGTCTGAAGTACTTACAAGGAGGGAAATGCGTACCAGACCAGTTCGGGTTCACATAGTACTGGTGTCTCCGGAGCTCAGCGTCGCGGTACATGATAACAGATGTGCCCTGGAATAGATAGATCAGACTTTCAGCAAGCCATAGCGAGGACTATTGAAAGCGACCTTGGGCGAAAAGCCATACTGGATGCACGGTAAGCCTAAGTTATGGAATTTATTTGTTGTGGCAGTCACCTTGTGGGTATCACAGCTGATACTTGTAACGCCGGGGACACGGAAATCAAAAGGCGAGAGTTTGTATTTGCCATCTTGACCACTTGCGAGGCCAGCTTTCTCGAGGTAGGGCATGATGAAGCTGCCCAGGCAACAATCGACGTGAAGGCCGATTTTGTAGTAGGAGGCGAGTTGTCCAAGTGCGGTGATGTCGTCCTGGTTTCCGTCGGGGAAATTGATGGCAGAGCCAACGAGCTAGAGGGATTCGTGAGTATGAAAGCATGAATGTGGAAGTATAGTGAAGTCGCACCATTATGGTATTAGGGTTTCTGAATCAGATCCAGGGTGAGTACGGAATACCTTCAAAAACGAGGCAGCAGAAAGTGACTGACATAGCACGCTTTACACGCTTCATGTCTACTTGACGCGTAACTCGGTCTACCGGGATAGTATGCACTTTGATCTTGAAATAAGCAGCACCTTTGTCGAATGCTGCATGTGCCGACAATGGAATGATCCTGCACGACTTTCGTCAATACCCTGTAGGAAGCTAGATCTAGACATCTTCACGCACATCTCAGGCTCAGTTATTCCCTTTACTGCCTTAGCCCAGTCCCTGTATGTCTTGATAGCCATAACAATAGATTCAGTACCACCGGACGTCATGGTACCTGCGCCGTTGGGGTTGTTGTAGAGCTTGAGGCACATTGCGACAATTTCTGCCTCCATCTTTCGGATGGCTGGGAAGACATCGGGGTGTAGGGGATTCGAGACACAGTAACGTTGGTAAGCCTGTACAATGACCTTTTCAAGTTCATCTCCACCGTCTGAACATGTAAATATTAGAAGGGAGAATATGGACGTCATGGAAATCGCGTACGGTAGACCGCGCCAGATAGCTTTCCGTGTCTCCAGTTGGTTTTATTCCCAAGTTCAGTGTCCATGACGTCCATTTGAGAAAAGATCCATTCCGGTGTCTTGCCTTGATCTGGGAGGGAAAGGTGGCGCACAACGTCGGCACCCTTCGGAACTAATTTGTTCTCGATGTCGAGTTTGGCCTGGTTCATCTGTGTCTCCACTTTGGTAGCATTGGAAGGCAACCTCAGTAACAAAGAGATGACACGCTAACAGAAACGGTTACAATAGTGTATAACAGGCCATACAGCAAACTTACCTGTGCAATCCAAGTGTACAGTTCACTAGCAGAGGCTGTAATTCCACGCGCCCGTAGATGGCGCTGTGCCTTAACAGAGTGTGTCAGAAAGACATAGAGAAAGAGCAGAGTCTTTGCGTTGTCAAAAGACAGCAAAGGAGCCTTTAGCAAGGCCGTCGCTCTTGTACGAACGGTAGACATCGCAGCGCAGCAGAAGGCCTCAGACTCTGACCCGAATCCCGATTGATATTGACACAAAATCGATGATGTTTTCACGTGGAATCGCGTTCCATGTGCACCTGTCACAGCGTGACAATCTAACTTTCCCTCACCCATTATGAGCAGCCTGCGAATGGTATGTGCTTTCCCAATTTCTGACGGATTCGAAGCTAGATTCAACCGTGTCTCCAGCTCGGAAAGGAGGAGGAGAATGACGATGCCGCGGAGGTTACCTGGGGTCCGTAAAGCTGGCTTTCACGCATCGCATCGACAATTGACCGCTCGACTCCAGAGGATCAACAACGTATCAACTCATTCTCCAAGCTGAATACTCGTATGCGAAATCTAGAGGAGAAACTAGAGGAACTCAGAGTGTGTTAACCCTTGATCGATCTCGTGCAAGACAAATCTCACTAGGTTTGTATGCAGCAAGAAAAGGAAGCTCTTGACGATCTCTCGACGGAGCTTGAGCTAGCTGACGAGGATGAAGCAGTCCTGTGCGTCTTTTTAGCTCTCTCTACGCGCTAATGGCTCATTCCCTGCTCAAGATACAAAGTAGGCGAAGCCTTCCTCCATATACCTCTACCTCGCGCCCAAAAGCGCCTTGAAAAAGATCAATCAGTTCTGGACGCACGAATATCGGCACTATCGACGTCCAGTGAAGATTGCGATACCCAAATGAAGGCGCT
The DNA here is from genome assembly GCA_018858115.1 of Tephrocybe rancida. Taxonomy (NCBI): domain Eukaryota; kingdom Fungi; phylum Basidiomycota; class Agaricomycetes; order Agaricales; family Lyophyllaceae; genus Tephrocybe; species Tephrocybe rancida. The sequence continues at coordinate 107,491 of JABCKT010000013.1, forward strand.
AAAAGTTCAGCTCTATGCCAAGTTTGGAAGCGCGATAAACCTTGACGATTAATATTATCATGGCATTTGTACGATAACTCCATTCATTATGACGAAAACTAATATCTACGAAAAAAAACCGGAGCAATTGTGTAGGCTCGATCCCTGGCCTGATGAGGCACCCATAGTCCAAGACTAAGCAACGGGAAGGCTTGAAGTAGCCAGCTCCTTCAAGTTCAACGCGACTGAGTAAAATAGTAGCACGTGAAGTACGCCTCGAGCCACGTGGTGCACACCTGATCCTCGCGTTTGGCCCTTTGGCTTTGGCCAAGCTTTGGCCTCCCATTGTTCAAAGCCATGGTATTTCTTGCGGAAATCCAGTGGCAAAAGGACATACACCTTTCTTCATGACCACCACCACCACACATTCTTGCAACGAGCTCCTCAAGCTCCGATGCCCTCAAGTGTTCGGCTTACAACCCAAACAAAGCCGCCATCGACACCGCTGTTCCCCTCTTGCGACCGGCGAACGAGACCAGGATCCCAACTGTGAGTAACTATCACTACCATCTGTCATGAAATCTTACAACTTCTACGCAGCCATTGAATATCAAGTGAAGGCTCTGACAGTAGAGAATAAAAGGCTGCAGATGTCCTTTGAAACAAATGTGAGCGCTTATAGAAACTTGAATGGCCTCTATGAAAGTGAGCACAACAGGCTTCAAGATACCATCAATGACCTCAGAGACAAGTATCTGAAACTCGAAAGCGAAAATCAGAAGCTGCGAGTCGAGCTTGACACCGCCGAGAAGGAGAAGAAAGAGGCCGAGGAAGCGAAGAAAGTGGCTGAAGAAACGATAGAGCACAACAGGAGGTGGGGGCTGGAACTCGCCGAGAGGAATAGGGTGTGGCTGTTGGAGTGCGAAACGTTTTGGAAGACGAAGCTGTCAGAGGCCGAGCAACGCGCGAAGAACACCGAGGAACACTTCAAGCGAAAGTTGAAGGAGCTCAACTCTGTCATCTGGCAGACTCGGAACGAGAATGACGACCTCAGGAGAGAGATACGTCGTTGGGCACCAGCAGCCTGGTTTGCGGGCAACGCGAGATCAACAGTGGCAGCTGCGAGTGGACTAGCCTCGTGGTGGTGAGGAGGAAGCATACTTTACAAGCTGGATCGACAGGGAACTTACTCGCAATGGCGATGGACTTTGAATGTAGCATCAATCTATGTAGCCGCGACTATGTAATTGAACTGTTTGGCTTCCATAATTTGTATGCGGTGCAATGATGCAGCTGGAAGAGCAAACGTTATACACTGTATAGGCAATACATATAGCTAATTATACACTGAAATCCGTCCACGAATGCATGAAATAGGATACATACAGCGAATCCTACGGGCCATCGAACTCATCAACACAGACAATATCCAACAAGCTCCCCGAAGGCTCCTTCGCGCTCTCTGACACGAATTCAAGTAAGCTCTCGAACACCTCACTGCGCTGCTTGAACCGCGCCGCAGTCAATTTCCCTGCACCAGCTCCGCGCACATCGGGCTCCTGTGGATCCTCAGCTTCCAGCAATGCCTCCATGTGAACGGGCCCATGTGCTGCCGGGAGGTCATCGTCCTCAAGTCGGCTGGTCCAGGTCTCGTGCTCTTTCTCAGGTGAACGGGAGCGAGACCGCTTGCGCGGCGGTCCGTCTTCGCCCTCACTCTCCCACTCCTCTTTGATTGTAGGGGGTTTGGGAGACCTTGCACTTGTAGACGGGAGGGGGGATGGTGAGAGTGGAGAAGGCGAGGGGGACGGGGTGCTCGGGGTGAGAAGATATATAAGAAGCGAACGGAAGACCTCGGTTTCTTTGGTATTGCTGTGATTAACGACAGATGAGACTTCTGTCTGCAGGAAATTCAGAGCTTTGATCGGGGCTGCATCCTCGCACATCTCGCGGAATCTTGAAGCAGGTTATGATTAGGCGGAGTTTGCGTAGCTTGAACTACAGACTTACTGTTGTTGCCGTAACCTGTATGTCGCCCGACGAATGACTTCTTCGGACTCAGCTCTGTAACCACATAAGGTGGAGTTAGGCTGGATGAAAGATGGCGTACCTGTCGAGTGTCATTTGCCATAGATCGTCCATCCTTTCCTCCTTGTGAGTTTCCTCGCCTTCATGTTCTACTGCTTCGAGAATACCCGCATTTCCACCATGCAGGAAGACCGTTCTGGTGAGGGGGTTATACACCACCTGGTGAGCATAGCGAGGCTGTGGCTGCTTGCGGTGTTCTTCTGGGCTCGAATGGGCCGTGAGACTTGGGGACGATACGTCAGGTGGATGTGAAAGGATCTGGGTCCACGATCCAGGCTTCGAGTCGTACGAAAACATCCAATTTGGCGCCTCTGAAGATATAGTTGTGAGAGCACCCGGTTGTTGTTTCCGAGTTAAGCCGCAAAACCTTGAGCAAAATAAGCTTCACGTCACTAGCAGTACTTCCGAAACATGGGACATACACATAGAGCTCCCTCAGGCTCGGGTCGATTACAGCACGCTGGGTAAACGACGAATCTGGGCCGCCTGCTGCGGAAAAGTCCGAAAAAAGCTCGGTCGCGGTGTTGGTGGCAATGTCATAGGCAAACATATCACAAAGATATTTGTCGTCTCGTTGGCCTGCAAAAATGTAGAGGGTGCGAGTTGAAGGTTCCAGAACCATCGAATGCCCTAGGGAAGATTCGATGTATCAGTAAAATTGGAGGGGATGAAGATGCGCATTGGTCATACCGAACCGTGACGGAATCATAGAGGCGGAGACAACAGGTGGGTCTGCAATCCTATTACAGGTGAGGTTAAGGAGGGCAGGAAAGCGATCTTAGTCCAATTACTTACTGTAATAGCTTCCACTTGCTCAGCCGTATATTGTAGCTGTAAAGACCCGAATATTTGACAGACTCCCAATCGCCGTCCACTACCCTGCCACCAAAGATGTACAATATTTGTGATTCACTATCCAGAACCATTTGGTGATCGAAAATCAAGGGCGGACCCCCTTGAGACTGAGTTGCTGTAAGCACCGTACGATCGGGACTAATGAAGGCTACTCACTGCAGTATCGAAGGATAGGAAATCCCATTGTCCACTATCCATACCTCGTGTATGATACCGATAGAACTCTGAACAAAACGCTCGAGCAGGAGTTGTTGTTGTCGAGGCTTCGCCGTTGTTAGCTTGAGGGACAGGAGCCACAGACTCACTGGACGTCGCGTTGGCGGAATCCGAGTCACTAAGCCTTCCAAGGACGTATATGCTTCCAGTCTTGGTGTCAAATACCATCTTGTGACACGAACGGGCGCCTGGGGCGTTCTTTTCGTCCGATGTGCCATGGCTGAGAACTCGCCACCTGTCTTCCTTGACACTGTAGACCCAAAAGTCGTCCAGACTCTTTTCGCCATCCCAACCACCGAACAAGTAGATCATGTTATTAATGGGATCCATGCACATCGCGTGACCGCCGCGAGGGGATGGGACATCGCCATCGGCGTCAGTGCCATGCAGCCGCTTCCAGGCTGCGTAAGGTTGAGTGCCGTGAAGGTAGGAATCAAATAAGGTTGTCTTCGACATGACAGAAAGGAGGTCCTCGGCTTGTTTCCAGTCGCCTTGGAGAACGACGCACTCGTACATCTTCGTAATGAGGGGATGCTCGAGTTGTAAGCCGGAGCGGGAGATTATAGATTCGTAGGGAGTGAGAAGTCGACGTTGCCGTAGGTGCTTGAGAACGTGGCGCAGTACATTGGTTTCTCGATACTTCAGATACCGGTCATTCGGTGACCTAGGCTAAGACGGTTATTGACCAACCTCGTCGTATTTCTGCCGAACTCGTTCCACGTATGGTTCGTCAGTTATGCCTGTGAGGGCGACGTGCCATATTGAGGTGTGGAAGCTCTGGCCGTGTGCACTAATTACGGCGTTAAATCAACGATCGGAACAGGGAAAGAAGTCGCGCTCTGTCGTGCTTACGATATTGGCACTATCTTTATATATCGTGTTGGAAAACAAATCCCAGCGTTGTTGACCTGCGTAATAGGGAACGTCTCGGGGGTCGTGTCATTCTTGAGGCCAGTACGGAGGACCTCGCTCATACGGTCTTCGCTCAACCCGACATAAAGTTTGAAGTCTTTCATATTGCATGGATGAGCTACACCAAGTTGTTAACATTATCTTGACAGATTCACAATATGTTCGCATACGTTTGAAGAACTGAGGTCACCAAATGTTAGCCTTGGCTCGTGAATATGAAGCATTACAGGCACACCTTTCCGAAAGTCACAGTCTCTGATGACAACCAACTTCGTATCAGCCCGCGCAACAGATAAGGACGAAGTAACGGGCAACGCAACTAAGGACAGCCAGACTTTCAAGTCGAAGGGTGATCCATTGATTCATATTATTCTGAGAGTTTCCGCTCCATCTGCTCGACTGATCGGTGCTTTTGTCGGCCAGTATGTTCTCTGCTACATATCGTCCACTATGTGCAGAAGATCCAACTATGGTGTACAGTAGTGGAACGATACAGTCGGCACGACTATCCAGCCCGGTAGACATTGTTCTACTTGACAAATTGCCGGAATTGGTGATAGAAATAGCGTCGTTCCGCTCAACGGGTGAAGGAGACGGTCCAGATAAGCACTGGACTTGCGGTAGAGGTTTGGACGCCTGACGCAATCGCGCGTTCGCACTGATGCAATAAAGTGTGACAATAATTTGATTGATGGGATTCATTAATGTCACAAATTTTGTTCCTCACTGTGAGTGCAACTTGAGTGCAACGATGATGATGGCTTTCGAAGTTACAACTCTCGCGGCTCTACATGACATGCTGCACATGGTTAAACGTCCACAGGCTTGTTACCATCTGCTGTACCCTCTCAAACCTATGTGCTTACCTTCCAGAATCCTATTCGTGCCTTACTAGCGGATTGGACCAGTGTTGAACATCGAATCCGATATGCTGAATTGTATTGTAAACTCACCCATGCAATGCAAGCCAGAAGCCATAATGTGCAGAAAATCACATCGCCAAAAAAAATGGCCCGGTTCCGGCTACTATCCTAGGACCTAAACGTTTAAACGATTAACGAATGGCCTCTTGGGCATTGGTCGATTCAACGTGATTTATACGTTGGAAGGAATCCAGCAATATCATGCCACTGTGTCGCCATATCTCCTATCAGCAATTCTCTGCGATCCCGCACTCTATAGACACGTCGGGTGCCCAAAAATCATTTAATCAAGCCATAAACCCATAAGCCGCATGAGCATATGGTCTTGTGCACGTTCAACCGACGTCTCGCAATCCTGTCTTCCTCGCGTACCACATGTACCCTTTCACGGAAGTCTTGCATATAAAATGACAATGCGTCGAATTGATTTGCTCATCCTCAATCAACATGAAGACCCTATCGTGGCTTCTTGTGCCCACTGTCTTGAGCACTAGTCTCGCCTTGGGAAAACTTGCTCCCTCTGATGTCAAGAGGGTTACGACCCTACCCACAATCCCTAACAAGTTTATCGTCGAAGTCGACAGCCTGGCAGACATCCCCAGCAAGCGCTCATTGTCTGTGAGTTCGATTGGCGAACTCTCGCGCCCGGCTTCGCTGACCTTCTGATGATAGCCTCACGAAGAACTCTATGCCGCTTTGAAGAAGCGTCGCATAGGGTTTGAAGTGAACAAAGAGTACAACTCACATGGGCTGTTCGTAGGTGCCGCTTTGACCTTGACTGTGTGTATCTTTCAATTGCCTTGGGCAGAAATGTGCTCACCATACCGTGACAGAACTCCCAGGTACTATATCCTGCCGAGACACCTTTCCGAACGTCGCTCACATCACATAGGATGCAGCTGCCCTCCTTGACACAGCAGGTGTCAAGGCAATTCGTCCTGTACGGACGTTCCAACGACCTGCGTCAGCAACTTCCATTCCTACCGAACGCGCGCTCGAGTCTCAATGGCTTTTTGTAGGCCGATCAAGGTCCAGGTCGTGAAAAGCCCTCAAGATGCTGGTGTTCCTCCCGACTCACAATCAACACATATATTGACTGTAAGTTTCCCAAGTTGCTTACACGAAATCACAGCGTCCAATCTTTGTCTTTGCAGGGTGTCGACAAACTTCATGCTGAAGGTATTACTGGGAAGGGAATCAAAATTGGAATGTTAGTCCTTTTGACTGCGTTATAAATATTCATCGTTAACCTGATGGCTCTTGAATCTATATAGCATCGATACAGGTCTGGCCTCCAATGATACTCTTCAGCGTCTCTGACATAACTACAGGTATCGACTATACCCACCCCGCCCTTGGCGGTGCTTTTGGACCCGGAAACAAAGTTATCGGTGGATATGATCTTGTTGGTGACGACTATGACGGTAATTTTCTTTTCTTTATATATTTCTCCCCTCTTATCTTCTTTAAAGGCTCGAACGATCCTGTTCCTGACGCGGACCCATTGGATCAGTGTGCTGGTCATGGAACGCACGTCGCTGTAAGTTTCAATGACTTGTGGGGGCGGGCCTGCAATCTAACATGTAAATAGGGTATCATCGGCGCTAATCCCGGCAATCCCTTCAACATCAGCGGTGTTGCATACGAGGCATCTTTGTCCTCTTACAGAGTTTTCGGATGCTTAGGTTTCGTTTCGGATGATGGTACGTGATCGAGTCTTCTTGAGAGTGCGTTGTGTGACCTAAGTTTTGCAGTCATTATTGAGGCACTACTCCTGGGTGCGAAGGAAGGACAGAACATCCTTTCTCTCTCCCTGGGAGGTACAGATGGATGGACTGAATCGTCTAGTTCCGTCGTTGCCAGCAGGGTCGCTGCCACTGGTATAATCGTTACCATCTCCGCCGGAAACGACGTAAGGACGTTTTCCCTGCTCGCGATCCTTCCCTGCTTATGAACCTTGTTGTTTTACAGGGTGCTTCAGGATCGTGGTACTCATCAAGCCCAGGAAATGGCATCAACGTCATTTCGGTCTCCTCTCTCGATAAGTCAGTCGCACCCACACAAATGGCCCGTTCCAATCAAACAACTCATCATTATCTTAGCACTATCATTCCGTTGCAGAACCTTACTTTGGGTGGCGTCAACCACTCACCGATCACCTACTTCGAAACATTCCCCTTCCCTTTCACCGGCGCCTTCCCGATCTATGCCACGTCTAATGACACAGCCGTTGTCGACGACGCCTGCAACCCGCTTCCTGACTCTACGCCGGATCTTTCGCCCTATGTTGTTATTGTCCGCAGAGGCACCTGCACGTTTGTGAGCGGTGGACCTGACCTCAGCAGTTTGCATTGCTGACCAATCGACTGGGTTTTAGGTCAGTAAGATTGAAAACATATCTGCTAAAGGCGCCAAGATCGCGCTGATCTACGAGTATGTAAATTCCAATTATCTTCGAAGACAGTCTGCTTCATGGCTGGCGCAGCAATGGCAACGGCTTTGCTGGGATTGATGTTGGAGACTACCCTGCTGCTCTTATCCAAGCTGCAGATGGCGAATTTGTATGTGCAACATCCTTTTTTTCATGTTATCACTATCTCTAAATTGAATTAACTAGTTGGCATCGCAATTTGCTGCTGGAACTCCTGTGACAATCACTTTCCCCCAGACTGGGGGTTCCACCAACTTCCCCGATGCTGCTGGGGGCCTCATCTCCTCGTTCACCAGGTACGCATAGTCAACTCAGGGTGTCGAACATATTTTGATCACTTCTCCAGTTACGGCCCAACGAACGACTTCTTCTTCAAGCCATCAATCGCCGCTCCTGGGGGCAACATCCTCTCCACTCTCCCCACCACCCAGGGCTCGTACGGAGTTGAATCTGGTACTTCGATGGCTGCACCATTCGTGGCAGGCAGTGCGGCACTTCTTCTGGCTGCAAAGGGTACCTCTGCCTCGGTCGGCAAGACTGCTCGCACACTCTTCGAAACGACGGCTCAGAGGGTACCCTCCAGCCATACCGATGGAGACCCATTGCAGACTGTTACCCAGCAGGGTGCCGGTTTGATTGATGTCTACAAAGCGATTCACACCACTACTATCGTTTCACCTGGCGAGCTCATTCTTAACGATACTGCCCATTTCGAGCCTCTGTGAGACATTCGTTCTTGTTGATCGACAGTCCAACTAACTGAGCGGTTCTCATAGACAGTATTTCACTGTGAGGAACACCGGAAAGTCTTCGAAGAAGTATAAAGTTAGCCATGTGCCCGCAGGAACAGCACTTACAGTACAACCAGTAAGTCGACCTATTTCTCATGTCTTCAATACTTTACTCATAAACTGTTGACAAAGGGAACTATCTTCCCATCCCTCGGTCCAGTGCCTCTCTCGGCCGACGCAGCATCTGTAGTTTTCAGCGAGAAAAGCTTCACCGTTGCTCCAGGCGCAACACACACCGTTGTGGCCTACTTCTCCCTTCCTGATGGTGATGCCTCTACTTTCCCCGTCTTCTCTGGTTTCATCGAGGTCACCAGTGGCACAGAGAGCCTTCACGTCACGTACATCGGCCTTGCCGCTTCCCTCAGAGACAAGCAGGTCGTCGATGACACTGACTATTTCTTCGGGCTTCCTCTCCCCGCCGTCCTGGACGAGTTCGGCAATTTCCAAACTGACCCGACCAACTACACTTTCGTGGGCGACTCGTGGCCTGCACTCCTGTTCCGTTTGACATTCGGCACCCCTCTTCTCCGCGTTGATCTTGTCGCTTCCGATATACAATTCACGGCCACTTTGGCCACGCGCGCGCTGCACGGCCACCCGTTCTTTACGTTCCCGCACCCGACCAAAAAGGGTACATTTGCAAAGGTCAAGACCCTTGGTGCGATTCTTGAATATGACTACTTCTATCGCAACAATGAGGTGAGAGCTCCTCGAGCTTTCCGAGTTCGTATTGACATCAAATGATATAGGACGAGGACAACGCGTACAATCTTTTCTCGTTGGAAACGCCGACATTTGCGGATGGAACAACCATACCGAACGGATCGTACAGGTTCCTTGTTCGCGCTCTCAAAGTAACTGGTGACCCCACGAAGGAGGAGGACTATGAAAGCTGGTTGAGCCCAATTGTCGGGGTCGTTGTCTGAGTATATATATGGAAACTTAGTGTATGTATTTCGAAATAATGTTCCACTTTCTGTGGCACTGGTAGAATGCACTTGTTGTGACATAAAGTGCTGGTGCTTGGGGAGATAATATATAATCTCCTTGATACCTCTGGTACTCCCTGCCGCCTTCGTGCCCCCTTATCAATCCCCAGTTTGCTCCGCAATCTCTCGTCATCGTCTTTACCACTAATCCTTGTGGTATCAGAAATCTCCATATGCGCTCGAATCGTTCCATTGACGGCCACATGTTATGATTCTCAAAGCCTTTATCTGGCTGACCAGTAGTGACCGGCTGCACACCAGTGCATGACACAAGTGGGTAGTCACTTCTCTATGACCTCCGAAAAATCTTTCCTTCGTCGTTAACTCAATAGGCTCCCCTACGCCAAAAACCGGCTGAGCGCTCCATATTCCAGCAAAAGAAAGGGACCCTTTCCAGATCGTCAAATGCTTTCAACCCAATGCCTACCTTCTTCTCACGCGTTCGCCGGCCACTGTTAACTTCAATGTCATAGGGAAGCAAAGAGTAAACATGAGTTCTCCAGAATGATTCTTGGTCCCCTTCTTCATTCTCGAGGTCCCAGAAGTCTGACCATAGAGAAATGGGCAACAGATGAAAGATAGAATTGGCCAGCTTCTGTGTCGCTGTTAACAAAGGAGTGTCCCAACCCTTAAGAGGCTTCGAATCGGTGTTGTCCGTGTAATGTGGATGGTCCAAAATGATACCGAATCGGCGAATAGTTATTTCGAAGTACTGATTCAATGGTGTCGCCTATATTGCGAAGATCTCGTAGGATGCGCTAATGATAAGTGAAGACTTAAAAGGCCGACAAGACTAGGAGATAGCGAGATGCAGATATATACATGGTGCCCAGTTGCAGGGGGGTATTCGTGCTCAAAGGCCGTTATCGAGTACTAGCCACAACAATGTCGTATATTAATCTCCATGATTGTTTCCATTGAATTCGAAAGCAGTCTTCAGCACTTGAGACGGTGTCTGATGCTCCAAAGAATGGTCAGATGGTTGTATACATACAGTCGAGGCAAAGTACGATACCTGGTGGGATGAAGCTGTGCTCATCCTCGCCTGCGGCCTTCTCATTCTTGATCTTCTTTGCTGTACTGCGAGCTTCACCAGTGTCCGTGGCCTCTCCACTTGCTGATCTCGTGGGATTTCCGGTTCGTTTCTTTGTAGTTTTTAGTATCCTTGTCGTCGCAGTGTTGGGGCTATACTGATGTGTTGCCAAAAGGCATACAAGAAGGCTCTTGACTTGGCCACAACCTCGAATAAACAGCTACATCTCCATGCGATGCCACTTCGAGTACACCAGAGAGACGATGTGAATGAAGAGTCCGACTCTGCTTCGCTGAGGAAGAGAGTAAAAGAGAGAGGCCGCTATCATTGAGCGTCATTCAGGAAAATGCTTATGAATGCTGTTGAATTCGTCTCGATGAGCAGTGCTTGTGATCAGAAATAGAGATAATGACATTGTCGTTACTTATGGGGTCTGGAAGACAGACGAAGTTTGGACCAAAACTTGATACTGACGGTTGAACGTTGCTATTGAGGCATGACGTACTAGGCGGCCCGCATGCTCCGTAGCTTTCTTATGTAAAAGCCTAAAATCTTGCAGAAATCGTTCTTACGATAACTCTGACTCAAGTTACCGAACGTCCACCCTTCTGCTATGTAAGGATGACCACAGTTTGGAACCCACTGGACGAGCCATAGTCTGTATGAGGGCCTCTGCTTTTTCTCCGACAAAACGGGAATGCCTGCCGCTAGATACCGCGTCAGATATATGGTCGCACTGGTCTCTATTACTCTCGAGGGCGACGCGCGCTTCCGGTCCAGTGCAATCCCACTGATTGTCGTAACCGAGGAGGATCGACTTGTACGTCTTTCTGTATGATGCATGCCATGCCCTTGTGGCTAACAAATGTATTTAGGCTCTTCGTGATCGTGACGGAATCACTTCCACCTCAAGACATCCAGCATACGCAGACACAGGTATCGGAACTGGCTTTCTCAGGGGCGGAATTTCTCAACGCTTGAAGCGGCATCCGATGATGCGCAGCTGGTGCTACCAATCTGCACCATGGGTCTCGAGCTGCGCCGTCACATCACCCATTGGACAACTGCCGTTAACCTTGTGTTTCCCGCATCCAAGAAATCACACCTCAACGTCATCTACGACCACACACAACCATGCGATCCGGCCCACGCGAAATTCCCCGTCTACCTAGAATGTAGCACGATTCTCATTCATGTCTTCCTGGAACCCTTCAACCGTGGCACTCGAGTCACGCAGCCTTCATCCCCTGCACATGCGATTCGGGTTACTCGCCCAGCTCCCGTTGTACATCATACGCCGTATCGCAGAACTCGCCGTCACACCTAAATACGAAGGGCAAGACTCCCTCATCTGCAAGGCGTGGGCAAACGTTGTAGGTAACCACTTTGAGAATCTTGGTTCTGCTAGCAGCGATTTGCCCAGCATTGTCGACCTTGCACGCAGCCTTCTGAGTGCGGCCGCTTGATCCGCTGCCTTTCAGTACACGATTGTGAGTTTCTGCATCCTGTGACCTATAAAGAGCATACGCCGAGGAATGGAGTGTGCTGTCATTGATTCTGGGTCATGTTGATTCTACGGGCTTGGGCATTGTCGAATTGCCCGTACCCATCTGTGCCTTAGTTGTAGCCAATCTATCGGTCAAATTGTTCCGTCTACGTGACTTGAAAGAACTAAACTTTGGCACTCCCGACCACCAGCAGACGATCAAGAGGATGATGATAACAGAATCATAACATATTTAGCCGGATGGTCAGGCCTGCGGGTGCTCGAATTGGTTGGCTGGTTGAAGAGCGAAGGTACAAAGTAAGCTCAGGCCTCAGGGGGCCTCCTCCCCCCAATTTTACCATTTCGATTGACAGCAGTACGCCAACTCTCACATGCAATATAAGTCATCTTAACCTCTCGCTTGGAACACTTAGCGCTTTTCAACTGGGCCGCCATGCCCCTCAACTGAGGGCTCTGTGATTGACGGACATAAGCGGCTCTTTGAACAGCGACTTCTCTTCGTTTCTCACCGAAATGACCCCTACCCTTGAGGACCTCTATCCAGATAACTACGAGTTCCCCCGGACGTTCGGAGAGGAGTTCGCAGTGGTTACAGTTGTGCCTAAGCTCACGGCGCTCGCGAATCTCTGTGTGAAAGGCTCAGGCTTAGCCAGTACTCTTACACTCTCACGCAAGCCAATCTGTTACCGCAAGCCCGGCTTCCCCCATCGAAAACCCTATATCAGGTTGAAATGTGGCGCAGTCTTTCAATCATGATAATCCAACCCAAGCCGATTCTGCCTTGACAACAGATCGATGCTGAAGAAACGTAACATCCAAAAGATAAGAATATTGGCTGGGACGATCATTTATGAGACCTTAGAAAAACGACCTCTTTTTCAATTCTTTAGCGAGTGCCGGCTGATTACACACCCTCGAGCTCTGCGCCGTGCCCGTTGCTTGTGGTATAAGGCTTTGAATCTGAGTAGCGCTTGACGCCACGTGTCAAAGTTAAAAATGAGCTATGCCAGATTTCTTTTCGTGCTTTCAAGCAAAGCTACTATTACTCCTTGTGCGTTCGATGTCGATGACAATGCCCCTCCTGCCTGCAGTGTCAAACGCTCTTGGTTGAAAACCCCTATCCTCCGACCATAAAACCTCGAGGAAGACGACATTCCAGCAACATGTCTCTAACGCCTGAATGACATCGTCCTGGAGTAGGCGATTACGTATGGTGAGTCGCGTCTTTGCTCCGTTCGGGCGGGGAGAATAATCCTGGGCAATTGTCGCAGCAGATACAATCTCGCCCTCCAGGGAAGCTTCTTCTAGTACCATCATCTGTGGCAATACGGCATCAAAGGCTGGTGTTTCTGTCGCGCTATTCCGAGCGATGGGGCATTTCGTAATGGACACCTTCACTATAGTAGCAGAAATCACGCTCAGAAAGTGAAACAGGTCGCTGTTGGACAGCCCCTTGACAGATGTAAGAATGATCTCCTTCAAGCCGACGTTGGGTACAAGCGTGAACCAACGAAGTTGAGTTCCATTGAGATGCCCAGATTGTATCGTCAGAGTCTGGAGTATAAAGTGGGGATGCTCCGGCCGTAAATTGATATCACTGTTTTCCCCAAAAACATTTGGTGGGAGGCTGGTTCTGAGATCGTCGTACAAGGCATCAGTCAGCAAGGCGGAAGGGGACCAGTGGAAGCACTTACGCTTCATCTTCATCTTTCCAACATTTTATAGTCAGATGGCGAAGTTTTGTCCAATTGGCAACCAAGGCTTGTATATCCTTCATTGCAAATGGTGGGGTCGGTTTATCGTCGAAGAAGGATGCGGCACTGGAAACAGAGGCCGTCTCTACTTCCTTCAACATTGCAAGAGTTCCCATGACGTCTGCCCTCAGGGGTGTTCGAAGATTCCCCAGGTTGACTGCTTGTACCAAGGGAGCTAGTTGCAATATGTCGACGAGTGCTTCCATGACTCTTTCATCTGTTACCGTAGATGAAATATCATCGCCTGACACTGGTCGCCGCTCATGTCTCCAGAGAGTTTCTCTAAAGTTGTAGAGAGAAATGGTTCGTAGGAGGCATCCTCGCTCAGGCCTGAGCGCCAACGAGCGAGCCAACGTAAGAATGCTCACCCCCTCCAAGGTGCCACGGTGCCATCCAAAGAAAACGTCAAATATGTGCGCCCAATCTTTGCAGACCAATCCAATCGCGAGCATATTGCTCCGCCATCTGCGACCCCAGAGTGCCTCTCGAAATATTTGACACAGAATAGTTCGAGGCAGGAGAGGGCTCTTTCGGGATCTGTCTCGAGTAATTGGAAGAATCCGGATGCATAGTGAAGGTCCGAAAACTGTTGGGGTGTAGTCATCTGATTCGGTGTGGAAGGGCGACACGTTGAAGTTGCTGCAAAACAGTTGGCAGACAGAGTGGCTACCGGCATTGCAGGGATATATGCTGTCGTACACAACTTTTCGTGGGGTGTTCGCACTAGCATAGACTAGGTCAGGAACCGGTTCAAGTAAAATTGTCCCATAGTAAGGTGGGCCGTCGGTGCCCGGGTGGAGGTAGAAGGCTACTGTGCACAGTGGCTTTGCATTTTGAGTAGGTGACCGGGACTTGTCTAGCACAAGTTGTGGGAGGCGTAGTTTGCGTTGCAATGCAGTGCGCCTAAAGCTGACATGGTCTTCCAGATCGACTTCACTCAACTGGTAATAATATTTTCGTCAGGAAGCCATAGACTTTAATACACGGATCTGGACTGACCCTGATGTCGAGCGACGAATTCTCAAGTATCAGGATTCGTATGCCTGAGAAGTCCACATACGCGCCATCATCCAAGACAACAGAAATCATGAAATAGCATCCCCGCCGTAACATCGTGAGGGGGTAGTGTAAACTAAGCCAATGTGAGTACTGGGTATTGAAGACGCTCGGGTTGGCGCGTTCCAAGTCTGACTCCATTCTGCAACAGGTGGGATGGGAGATGGAGCTGAAATTTCAAAACTGTCGCAATCAGTTAAGTATCCGAGTGACCTGGCATTCAAGAAGTTCGAATTGACGAATTCGGTCCAAGAAGAATCAACCATCGATCCAAGAACCACTATCTTATCAATCTTGTCAGGTGTGATATATTCATGGGTTCTCGCCCGCCATGAATGTGGCAATCTCAACTCTCAGTCATTCCATTGGTGCAAACGCTAGAACTCCTCGATCTTCTACTAGAAATAGTTGTGCGTGTACTCTGCTTCCTGGGCGTGGCCGATCTTCTGTTCGTATCTGGGGGCCGGGATTCCACATCCACCAGGGAAAGTACGAATTACAAATGTATTGTACGAACGGGTCGCACTAGCATTTGTTTGGCTGGTTCCAGAAGAAAAAAGGGCTGTACAGACTGATCATGGTTCAGTGGTGGGGTGCAAGCCAAGTCAGGTTGGAATATAGCCAGTGGCGTGGTTCCGTGCCCAGCCGACACAAACGAAAGATGGGTCAATTAGGGTGCGATCGAAAGTCCGATTCTGTCTTGAAATCGATGCTAAAAAAATGTAGTAACACCTAAAAGGTAAGCATAGCGGCTAGGACGATTATGAGACCTTAGACGATCTCCAAAAGACAACCTCTTTTTTCATTCTTTAGCGAGTGCTGGCCAATTACATACCCTTGAGCTCTGAGCCGTGCCTCTTGCTTGCGGCATAAGGGAGTAGCGCTTGAGGCCACGTGTAAAGTTAGAATTGAGCGACGCCAGATTTCTTCTTATCATTGTGAACAGGGCTAATAAAGCTACTGGTAAATCTAGGGCACGATTTCGTCGGTGAGGATGAGGATGCCCCTCCTTTTTCCGGTGTCAATCACTCTTTGTCGCAAACCCCTATCCTCCGACCATAAAACCTCGAGGAAGACGACATCCCAGCAACATGTCTCTAACGCCTGAATGATATCGTCCTGGAGTAGGTAATTACGTATGATGAGTTGCGTCTTTGTTCTGTGCAGGCGGGGAGAGTAATCCTGGGCAATTGTCGCAGCAGATACAATGTCGCTATCCAGGGAAGCTGCTTCCAGCACCATCATCCGCGGCAAGACAGCATCATCTCTGTCGCGCTATCCCGAGCGGCGGGGCATTCCATAATGGAGACCTTCACTACAGTAGTAAAAATCACGCTCAGAAAGTGAAACAGGTCGCTGTTGGACAGCCCCTTGACAGATGTAAGAATGACCTCCTTCAAGCAGACGTTGGGTACAAGCGTGAACTAACGAAGCTGAATTCCATTGAGATGCCCAGATTGCATCGTCAGAGTCTGGAGCATAAAGTGGGGATGCTCTGGCCGTAAACTGATATCACTGCTTTCCCCAAAAACATTTGATGGGAGGCTGGTTCTGAGATCGTCGCACAAGGCATCAGTCAGCAAGGCAGAAGGGGACCGGTGGGAACACTTACGCTTCATCTTCATCATTCCAACGTATCATAGTCAGATGGCGAAGTCCCGCCCAATTGGCAACCAAGGCTTGTATATCCTTCATTGCAAATGGTGGGGTCAGTTTATCGTCGAGGAAGGATGCAGCACTGGAAACAGAGGCCGTCTCTACTTCCTTCAACATTGCAAGATTTCTCATGACGTCTGCCCTCAGGGGTGTTCGAAGATTCCCCAGGTTGATTGTTTGTACCAAGGGAGCTAGTTGCAATATGTCTATGAGTGCTTCCGTGACTCTTTCATCCATTACCATAGATGAAATATCATCGCCTGACACTGGTCGTCGGTCATATCTCCAGAGAGTTTCTCTAAAGTTGTAGAGAGAAATGGTTCGTAGGAGGCATCCTCGCTCAGGCCTGAGCGCCAATGAGCGAGCCAACGCAAGAATGCTCACCCCCTCCAATGTGCCACGGTGCCATCCAAAGAAAACGTCAAATATGTGCGCCCAATCTTTGCAGACCAATCCAATCGCGAGCATATTGCTCCGCCATCTGCGACCCCAGAGTGCCTCTCGAAATATTTGACACAGAATAGTTCGAGGCAGGAGAGGGCTCTTTCGGGATCTGTCTCGAGTAATTGGAAGAATCCGGATGCATAGTGAAGGTCCGAAAACTGTTGGGGTGTAGTCATCTGATTCGGTGTGGAAGGGCGACACGTTGAAGTTGCTGCAAAACAGTTGGCAGACAGAGTGGCTACCGGCATTGCAGGGATATATGCTGTCGTACACAACTTTTCGTGGGGTGTTCGCACTAGCATAGACTAGGTCAGGAACCGGTTCAAGTAAAATTGTCCCATAGTAAGGTGGGCCGTCGGTGCCCGGGTGGAGGTAGAAGGCTACTGTGCACAGTGGCTTTGCATTTTGAGTAGGTGACCGGGACTTGTCTAGCACAAGTTGTGGGAGGCGTAGTTTGCGTTGCAATGCAGTGCGCCTAAAGCTGACATGGTCTTCCAGATCGACTTCACTCAACTGGTAATAATATTTTCGTCAGGAAGCCATAGACTTTAATACACGGATCTGGACTGACCCTGATGTCGAGCGACGAATTCTCAAGTATCAGGATTCGTATGCCTGAGAAGTCCACATACGCGCCATCATCCAAGACAACAGAAATCATGAAATAGCGTTCCCACCGTAACATCGTGGGGGGGGTAGTGTAAACTAAGCCAATTTGAGTACTGGGTATTGGAGATGCTCGGGTTGGTGCGTTCCTAGTCTGACTCCATTCTTCAATGGGTGGGATAGGAGGTTGAGCTGAAGTTCGAGAACTCTCATTCAGTTAAGTATCCAAGTGACCTGGCATTCAAGAAGTTCGAATTGACGAATTCCGTCCAAAAATCAACCATCAATCCAAGAACCACTATCTTATCAATCTTATCAGGTGTGATCCATTCATGGGTACCCAGTATGACGCCATGAGTGTGACAAATTCAACTCTCAGTCATTCCTTTAGTACAAATGCTAGAACTCCTCGATCTTCCACCAGAAATCGTTGTGCGTGTACTCTGCTTTCTGGACACGACCGACCTTCCGTCCATATCTAGAACCCATTCGAGCCTTTACGCGTTCTTCAAGAGTTCTAAAAGGCTCCAGTACCGGGTTGCAGCCCTTATCGCAGGAGTGGAGGTCAACCCATATAGCAATCATGTTTCCTGGGAGCGATTATTCGCCCTCCAACGTCTTGAGAAAGGCTGGTCAAACCTCACGATTGACTTCAGGACAAAGGTTCCAGTTGAACACTCAGCATCCGGCCTCTATGATCTCACAGGGGGTATATGCATCTTGGGCGACATGAGCAAGCAGATTCTGCATTATTTCAATCTGCCGTCAAAGCCAGATGACTCGGTAGCGTGGTCGAGGATTAATATCGGCCGCCGAATGGTGGATTTTGGCCTTGCTATCCACGAGCATGATCTCATCGCTGTGTTGACTGTGTACGTGCTCGTTTGTTCTGTAGCTGTGATATATTCCGACTGTTCCGACTAGCACTCCACATTCTACCAATCTAGGAAGATTTGTGCTCGAAATCCGCCTATTTCAGTTCTCTACCGGCAAACCGCACCCATTAGCTCGCACTCCAGTGCAATTCGTCCACGATACTTCGCGGCCAGAGATAGCAACCCTTATAGAAATTGTCGGGGACTACCTAGTTCTAGTCATAACACATACTGTTCACCACCTCCTTGTGCGCGATTGCATGTACGTTTTCCAGTGGAAGACGGGCACTGTTACGATGGTGCGTCATCTTATCTCAAGGATCCTACATTCAAGACTCAGAAAAGAATGTTTCAGAAAGCAAGATTCCCATGCCAAACATACCATGGGGCCATATTCCTATCTCCGATGATTATATGTATGCCAAACGCATACAAAAACACCCTCGACGTATGGCCGATTCCCAGCGAACCTATCGACTACTCAAGCGACGACCCTCACCCTATGAACCCCTTTATGAGCATCGCCCTGCCTTCTATCAGCAACAGCCACACCCTCTTCAGTACCTCGTGCCGTGCCGAACCCAACCCCACGCCAACTGGTACTCCACACTCGTCACAGCCATCCCATCCCATCCATGGCGACGCCATTGTTATTCTCACTTTCCGTGTCCTGGACCGCATGACGGGGACCATCGAAACTCTCATTATGTTCGTGCATCGTCATGAGCTGCTCAAGCTTTGCACAGACCTGCACCCCGACCACTCACCGTCCTCGGTCATGACGCAGACCCCAGTTGTAATGCCGTGGGAAACCTGGGGCCCAGAGCACACGCGCTGGTTTGAGGTCTCGTCGGCGTCGGCGTCGTGGATTACGACGACGGCTGGACAGAGGTGCGTCATTGCCTCCGAACCAGAGGAGGGGGCAGAACAGACGGTGACCGTATTGGACTTCAATCCTCGGACGGTGAAACGTTTATTGAAGGAGGGGTTCAAAGATGATGGGGTCCGCAGCCTCGTTGTCCAGGAGAGTAACGTAGGCAATGGAGTTTTCAACGAGCCGGTCAAGAGTGTGCTGCCATATGTTAGCGTAACCCGCCACTTAGAAAGCACGTCTAATTTCAGAGGTGTTCTCCTTGACGAAGAACGACTCCTAGGGATTAAAGTAAGCCTTACCTTCGTCTGGGACACTGATTTCTTATGATTGTGTTTATAGGTGGGTCCCGAACATACAATCACAGAGATTGAGGTGCTGCATGTCAGTATGCCATGCGCAGGCAATGGAGGAGAGGCCATCGACCCTTGATACATAGAGTGAATATCATTGATGCATCCTTACCACTAATCAAATGTGTACTTACATAGAGTTTACTTCTAAGTCGCACAATTGGGAGTGATCTACTTATGTTCGTCGATGGCGTATACAGCGTAAAATTGTCATGCATAGATTTATTCAAGATCTATTCTTCAACAAGTCAAATCGTTAATCATATCAACTTCACGGTAGCCTATGTACGGCTCCATCGTCGACGAGTTGGTTAATCTGAGAGTTAAAGAATCGGATATTCGTGAGGCTTTCTTTTTTAAAGGGGCGTCAAAACCGATGACCACGATGATGGACTTCCTCAAAACCACTATCTTGATGCAAGAGTAACCTCGCAGGTGCTATCCAATTTTCATCCATTCGCTGCGTGTTCTCTAGCGACGATTTTTCGGCAATCCGTCTGAATCCATCTTGGAATGCTGAGGGGTGACATCAAAAGACTGCTGAAGAGAGCTTTAATTACTTATGACGGCCCTACCAAGCTACAAAGCGACTGCCATGTTAGCGAGAATTGAGAGTTGAGAGATTTCTTGTTCATCAGATGCAACGAGAGCCATACAACGTGCTACACAAACTAGACTGGAGGAGTAGATGCTATTCGAACACGACACAATGGAGTGAGTTGATAAAAAGCGAGAGTGGGATGGCAGTGTGACAGCAGGACAAAGGAAGAATGAGGACGAAACTTGAAAAAAGCGATAAATTTAAAAAACGATGAAATGTGAATGAAGGGTCTTAAAATGGATATGAAGAAGTCAAAGAAGCTTGTTATATACCAGACGACACACGCAGAAGGCGAGAAGAGGGAATAAAACAAGATATGGTCAAGGCGGATGAAAGGCGAGTGACGCCGAGTGTTGTAAGTAATACGGTACATCGATGACATGGAGAAAGGGGGATGGAGTTTAAATGAATTGACAGTGAAATAGCAGTTGAGAGAGATACGAATCAATGTCCGCACAACACAGACATCACCCAGAATAACCCAAACGAGAACCTACGAGAACGTAGGTGGTGGCCGGGGCGGGTTCTCTCGTGGCGGTTTCACTCGGAACGAGGCAGTGATGCACACGTGGCTGTGGGGGGTTCAAAAAACCGTAGTCAGCATGCTTCACACAAGGCGTTAGCAAATGAAGGAACACATACTCGGAAGGGAAATGAGCATTCGGGAAGCCCACAACCTTCTCCAGATACCCCTTGTCCACCCCCCCTAGAGCACCATTGGGAGCCAGATTCGCGCTCGAGTACCATATGTAATCGAGAGAGCCCTGGAAGCCCGGCGTGAAATTCGTCAACGGCGGGTCCCCGGCGCCCGGCGCTGCGTACACACTCTTCAAGCCCATCCGGTGCCTCAACCCGTCCGTCGTGTACCGTCCATACTTATGCAACAGGAAGTCGGGGTGCGATGCCGGCAGCTGGCCCGTCGAGAGGAAATCGTACAGGCCGGAATCGGGCGTTGAGTTGAAGTCACCACATACAATAAGGGGTATTTTCGTCCCGTCTGTGTAGTGTGGTGCTGGCCGTGGTGGGGGGTTCGATGTAGAGGAGGAAGGATGGTCGGGGTCGCCTCCACCAGGGTCTGCCTCATCGCTGCCTAGCGTCTGTGCAGCAGGCGGCGGTGGAGGGGGGTACTTCGCGAAGTTCGCCGCAATCTTGTCGATTTCGTCGAGGAGGAGTGCGACCTGCACGAGCTTTACGTCGCAGAAGAGAGGGTCCCACTCTAGATGGGCATTCGCGACAATGAAGCGTGTTCGCGTTTGTTTGTCTTCCATGAGGCACACGACGGCGATGTGGTCCTTGATGAGCACGCGATTGAACATGTCGTCTGTTTTCTCGAAGTCGGGGCGCTGCATTGCGACAGCGCTGAACTCAATTAGCTGCTTCTCCACGAGTGTGTATCTAGCGCACAGTCATAGTCAGCACCGCCACATAACATTTTGTATGCGAGACAGGAACAAAAGAAGACCAACGCACTTGGATGCCTTGTAAAATGTCGCACATCCATCTACCTGCCTTCGTTCGGTGTCCTTCTTGGTCTTGTACCGCGACTTGGGCCAGTGGAAACCATCATAATCGTTTCCTTTCAAATGCTGCGAAAAGTAGTCCTCATAGGCAGCAATGTCGACTTCCTGCAAGCACAGGAAGTCCGCGTCGTGGTTCATGAGTTCCGTGAGCACGAGCTCCTTGCGATAATCCCACGTCAGTGCCCACGCCGGCGTGTACCCATATAGTCTCTCCGTCGCGTATTTCTCGCACAGGATATTATAGCTCAGCACGCTGATCGTTTCCGTGTACGGATCCGACTGCATTGCCTCCTCTTCCGCAGGCGACAGGAGGTTCTTCCACACCCGCTCAGGCGGTGGCGTGGGGACCGGACATGAGTCCCGAAGATAGGAAATAAGGGCCGGCGTCCCATCTTTCTGCACCAACTGCTTCAGCGACGCATCCAGCGGATTCCCCTCGACCCCTAGTGTCTTCAGCTGATGCAGTGTGCCGAGTTCGGGGGGGATTGTGGTGATCTGGTTGTCGAAGAGGTAAAGTTCCTTTAGCTGTGTGAGCATGCCCAATTCCGGAGCGAGGGTGGACAGGTGATTCCCTGAGAGGTCAAGAAGCTCTAGGTGCCGGAGCTTGGCGATTTCGGGGGGCACGGCGGTGAGGGCGTTGTGGTTGAGATACAGGTTAATTAGGAACGTGAAGGTGAAGAGGCCGGACGTGGGCGGGATATTCTTGATACTGACCCCGCCCATATCCAGGGAGCTCCAGGAGTTCTCTGGTGGCCGTATGGACGTCGGCCGGGGTGCTTTGATGGGCGCCACTGTCGACGAAGGGTGGTTGACGGCTCCAGCCGCGACACTGGCGGGTGACAAATCAGAATGGTCGGAATCGCTCCCCCCATTTGCTTCTAGTGGCGGCTTAACAAAGTTTGGATTGGTGATAGGAATGGCGGATTTTGCCACTGTCCGCGAGGCCATTGCGCTTGCACGAGCTCGATGGAAAGGCGAACGTGATGAGCGAATCATCTAAAATAAAATGAAGCGCTATAAGGGATAATCGGCGCAAATCAAAGGACATGGGACGCACCTCGCACTTGAGGAGCTGCTGCTGCCAGTGAGCCGACATTATCTGACCTGCCGCTGCCGCTGGTGAGCCCTGAGATAAAACATGCTGCTGAAGAGAATGGCCATTAGGGGGTGAAGGATAGTGTGAGAGGGAGTTCTGATGATGATGGTGCTGCATTGGCAGTGGGTGAGGGTGGTGAGGGTGATGTTGCATGGGGTTTACGTTTCCATTCGTGTATATTGCGTAGCCCGGCGACGGCGGTGGAGGCCCCACGTTGGGCTGGGATCCTGGAGGGCCGAGCACCTGGTGATGGGGCCGCGGCCACGACGACTGGTCGTGGTGGTTCGCCAGCTTGTGCGCAATACCGGGGGACTGCTGAGGGTAGTACATCGCATCAACGGGCACAGATGCTATGAGCCGGCGACCGCGAGCTTGACGAGCGGCGGGGAGTGGTGGACGACGGGAAAGACGATGGGGGAAGGGGTTTTGTCGCTGTGATAAATGTTGAGCTTGCTGTTTGTGGAGTTCGACGATGGAGAGGGCACAAAGACACCGCGTCGGACACCAATCGTGGGAATATTGTAATGACTAATCACACGTGATTTACACAATTGAAATTCCATTTTGGCGAGGTCGTCGTCGGCAACAGTGAGCACGCGCGACACAGCAACGGGCGTAGTGGGCTTTTAATCAGTTCGCGTATATTAATCGATATCTACTTGGGTTTCGTTAAAAATCTATCGCTTGAGATTATTGTCATTCTCCGAGGCCTTTTAAATCTTTAAATCGTCCCATTGACACAAGATCACCCTTTGTTATCGCACCACCATGGCCCTCTTCCAAGCAACTGCGTCTGCGCCCGTCAATATTGCCTGCATAAAGTGAGAAATAAATGTTTTCAATGTCGTGCTCATCGTTGATCTCTACTACAGATACTGGGGCAAGCGCGACACCAAGCTCATCCTGCCCACCAACTCGTCGCTTTCCGTGACTCTGGACCAGGATCATCTGCGATCGACAACAACTTCGCGCGCCGCTCCTTCCTTCGAGAAGGACAGGCTATGGCTGAACGGGATCGAAGAAGAAATCAAGGCCGGCGGACGTATGTCTACTTGCATCCTCGAGATGAAGCGTCTCCGAAAAGAAGAAGTTGAAGACAAACAGCCGAATGAGCCCAAGGTAAGAAATTTGCAAACGATCCACCGCAAACGCAGCATCTCACCCTGGTCCAGCTATCATCTTACCATGTGCACATCGCATCATTCAATAATTTCCCAACTGCCGCCGGACTCGCTTCCTCCGCATCCGGTTTCGCTGCCCTTGTCGCCTCTCTTGCTCAGCTCTACAAGCTCCCCGTATCCCCCTCCACCCTCTCTCTTATCGCCCGTCAAGGCTCTGGTTCAGCATGCCGTTCCCTCTACGGCGGCTTCGTCGCATGGGAGCAGGGTACCGCCGCTGATGGCTCCGATTCTCTCGCCGTCGAAGTCGCCCCGCAATCCCACTGGCCCGAAATGCACGCCCTCATCTGCGTCGTCTCCGATGACAAGAAAGGCACCTCCTCCACCAGCGGCATGCAGCGCACCGTCGAGACCTCCGCACTCCTCCAGCACCGCATCAAGGAGGTCGTCCCGCAACGCATGGCCGCCATCTCCGCCGCCATCCAGGCTCGGGACTTTGACAAGT
This sequence comes from Tephrocybe rancida, assembly GCA_018858115.1. Taxonomy (NCBI): domain Eukaryota; kingdom Fungi; phylum Basidiomycota; class Agaricomycetes; order Agaricales; family Lyophyllaceae; genus Tephrocybe; species Tephrocybe rancida. The sequence continues at coordinate 131,667 of JABCKT010000013.1, forward strand.
TCGCACAGATCACCATGGCGGACTCGAACCAGTTCCACGCCGTCGCACTCGACACGGAGCCCCCTATCTTCTACATGAACGACGTGAGCCGCGCCATCATCGCGCTCATTGTCGAGTATAACCGCGTCAGCGTCGCCGCGGGCCTCGGCCGTAAGGCCGCGTACACATATGACGCGGGCCCCAACGCCGTCATCTACACTCTCAAGGAGAACGTCAAAGAGATCGTCGAGCTCATCGTCAAGTACTTCCCCCAGCGCGAGGGCTCCTTCAAGGACGTCTTTGGGCTCTTCTCCGGCGCCGACATCACTCAAACGCCCGGAAAGACTGTGGAGGGCTTCAACGAGGCCGTTGCCAAGAAGTTCGAGGTCGGTGCCGTCAAGGGCCTTATCCACACGAGGGTAGGCGATGGGCCGAGGGCTCTCGCTCCGGAGGAGTCACTGTTGGGAGGTAACGGGTTCCCGAAAACCTTGGTTGCCTGAGGGCTTTTATACCGGAATTTAAACTTGGAAATTAAATGGTACACATATAGAGGGTTTCCGCAGCTGTCACTTTGGATTGATGTGTCTATCGAGTGTCAAGGATTTCTCCTGCGTTGCCAATCCTAAGCATGGCGTCGAGTGCATAATAATAACGCCTCCAAAGCTCGAGAAAGTCAGCCCGTTACGAAGCTTTCTTGCTCAAGAAACGCCAGTTTTGGGCAATGGTCTGGCCACAAATAAGGAACTTCCTGAAGAAAGCTGATGGAAGGAAGGTCAGGGCTGCCCGCCGACCGAATGAGTGGATTTGATATGTAACAACAGTTGATCTTGTCTCTTGTCTGTTTACTAGTAGACAGTGACGTCAAAGACTAAAGTCGACTCGCTAAAGGGCACCCTTGAGCGTTCCAAAATAGCCAGAGTCTGTTGACCGTTGATAACGGTCTCGACTCCGAGAACGTGGTCCTGTAGAAGAACTTGTAGGTGTGGAAAATGTGCGTGCGCCGCAGTAGTCTGAGTAGTCAAGCAAGAGTCATGGCATGATGGTCGCGAGTCGCGTCGACTAGGAACGCGGCGGCATTGAACGTGAGAAAATTCAACCTCCGTCTCCCAATTTCGAAATTTCCCAAGTTGGCGGTTGTGGTCATAAATTATTTCCATGAACTCCCAAGCTCTAAAGCGTGTCCACAGAACCGCATTTCGTCCATGTCCACGCTCCTCTATCCCAATAACAAGGCCTAGCCATATCTTTGCTCGCCGTAGCTCAAGCTCTTCTGGACCTCCTCCAAATGAACCGACGAAGACCCAGGATGCCAGTGTTACCCCAAAACTAGTGGACCGAACGGACGACATCTTCCGAAAGATTCAGGACAGATTCAACAATCCACGACCGACACCTACTTTGACAGCGAGAATGCCTCCGATGACACCAACCGAACTGCCCGCTTCGCAAAATCCCCGCCGCTCCAAAGCCCAGATAAACGAAGCTCGCGCTGCTTTAGATGCATTCAAGTCACCCTCAGACGAGCACATCGTTACTTATGCTGACGCTCCTGGCGAAGGGCTTGACACCACTACGGAGGTACTTGACACTGCGGAGACACTTGACAACGCTGAGGACCTGGTAGAAGTCGAAGAAGACGAAACGCGAGTTGTCACTCCCGATACTCCAATGCGACTTCGTGAGTTGTGCTTTATACAACACAAAAAAACCGTAGACTGACACGCGCTCGAAGGCCAAGGGAAATTGCTCGAGCTCATAGTGCCCCCGCGCCTGAAGCGCTATCCGAATCCTTGGTTCTCAGGAGAAGACTTTCGTTCCTACCTCCTACCCCTCTACCAGCGCGGCTGGGAACTGAGCTTTCAGAAGAATCTGTCAGCCAACGTCGTGACCCATGTTCTGAGTGGTAGGACTTTTATCTTCAATGGATGGGACCTAGGTATCTCGTTCTTCAACGCTGTTAACGCGTTATTCCAGGAAGAACACGTACGTTTTACTCAACAGTCATCCCCTCGTTACTAACTGCATCTCGGTGATTTTCAGCACCATCCCATCGACATAAGAATCTCGACTTCAGGCCACACCACACAGGTGAACATGTCATTCACGACGCACGCCGCGTTCCGTTCTGCGTGGGTCAAGCCAGAAGAGGTCCCCGTAAAGGCCGCCGGCGTGACAGTGCGCGACTTCCGCATCGCCACCCTCATCGAACAGCTCTACTCTGATACTTTCGGCGGTGACGTCTCGAAGCTGCTTCCCCCAGCGCATCGTCAGCCTATCCTTGAGGCCACCCACAAGCTGCTCAACCTCCCGCTGCGAAAACTGCACTTGTACTGTACCGCCTGCGGGGGGCGGCACGCCATCGACGAGTGCCACGTGAACAGTTCGCGGGTGAAAAGCCTCTTGCCACTTTGCAAGAATTGCAACCACCACCATGCGCCGATGAGCATGTGCCCGGTGTATAGGAAGAAGAAGGTGGACAAGCCAACGAGCCCGTGCCCGAACTGCCAGGGTGATCACTGGTTGGAGGACTGTCGTAAACCGCAGCTTCCGGCTGGGGAAGCTGAGAACATGATGATCCCACTCCTGGTACGTTTCTTAAGCGTCATTTCAGTTTGGGCATTCCTCACGTACGCCTGTAGGTTGATACGACTGTGGTATGATGATAGTGCTCATCTTAAGCGCTGTTGGCAGAATAGAGTCATAGAAAGCAGTGACCTATACGTCGGGCCCCAAATCTCGAAACTTGTATCACACACTTAACATCCAAACCGAAAAACACGACCAAAATGGCATCATTGCGGGCCAGCCGCTTACTTGGGACAGTCGATCGAATCAGCTCCCTCCGTCGCCCCAGGCCGCTACGCACCGTTCCCCGTGAGGGGCCAAGGTAGAAGAGTGTAGAACAGCACCACTATTGGGCTGCCCCGAGCTTCTGGAAACAGCCCGATACGGGACCAGGTGGAGGGGAACCTGTCTGCCTCTTCAAGGCACCGTATGAGACCGTGCTGCTGCTAAGCACCCTGTTTTACTATGAGGTGGATAAAATGAGAGCGTATGATTGCAGCAGTTACTTTTTGTTTAGGCGTGGGGTGATGCAGGATGCAGTGGGGCGCCGTGCATTATTTATATGCTACCCTACCGGGGCCTCCCCATGGCATGATACTGATCGCCACGCTACGCGTTCTGTGGTCACACCTTGGTGACATGGAGCAGAGTGGAGCCGTCAAACCCGAGCTTTCGCGAGTAGCAATTCTATGTGCGTCTCAATAACTAAGGCGAGGATGGTGGATGACAGTCACTGGCAATATATAGAAATGAGTACTACATAGATTATTTACTTGTGAGAGATGATATTGATAATGGACAACGACTATTCCCAAATAAATTTACGTATCGCATTGAGATTCTCGTCTGCTTCGTCAAGAAAGTCGGGAACATCGACATCATGTACAGCGAGGTCCTGCTGCATGTGGAGAGTTTTCGTCGTGCCAGACAAGGGAGTGATGCCTTCGCCCTGAACAAACTTGAACAAGACCTGTTCGGAGGTCAAGGCAGAGGCAGCTGCGATGGCAAGAAGAGCAGGGTGCTTGAGAAGCAAGGGGTTTCCAGACAATGTCCAGAACGACCTGGCAGGCGGAAGGTCAGCAAGGGACCCAGCTGTTCGGAGCTCTTGTGACGCACTGATACATAACTCCATTCACTCTGCAGTAATTGTGCACAGGTCTATCCCACTCGTTTTGCTCGCACCACCGGTTTTGGACCACTTGTACTTTCCGCTCCCGGCTCAACGCATGAAGGAGGTTGACATCATAGGCATTACTGACACCGATCGTGCGGACCTTGCCTTCGTCCTGTAACGCCATCATCGCATGCCATGCCTCGAGGGTCTGTTCAAGCGTTTTGAATGGAGAATGGAGGAGGTAGCTGTCCAGGTAGGTCGTCTTGAGGTTGGCGAGAGATTTCTGGCATGATGACTTGATCTGGTCACGAATCGGATCGCTGGGGTTGTAGGGTAGGGGCAGCTTAGTGTCATGGCCTTTGAGAGGAGTATATCTGACCAAGGGTCAATGGAGTGGTCAAGGTTCCGGGTACTTTGACTCACTTGGTCTGCAGAAAGAGGTCCTCGCGCTTAATGTTGTGGTCCTTGCGCAGGATTTCAAGTGCTTCTCCGACAAGATCTTCACTGACGACAAATTCAGTACAACGACCACCACAGCTACAAGCATGCCTACCGGTAATGCTTTGGTTGGCATGCTGACATTCAGTCAAGAAACCACAATAAGCGACGAATGTGATTGACAGATACCCGTGTCGATTGCGCGAAATCCTTGAAGGACTGCGTTGACAACTAGAGTCGTCGTTTCTTCCTTCTTCCTAACATCCACCGTCTGTTAATCCTCCAGCTATCAGTCGACAACATGGGTACCAAGCAGTTCCATAGATGATCTTGGATGCTATCTGCATCGTGTGGACGTTCAACACGAGGTCGTGGCGTAAAACAAAGCGGTTGAGTCGGAGTCCAGATTTTGACTCATCCTCAAACTTTCATGGCCAAAGCACAAATTTCCACCCCAACGTGAACCTCTTTGATCTTTTGGTACACTTGCAAGTAGCCCGACTCGTGTTATACTGGGTTTCTTTCTGTCCGAGCGGAATTCAATGGCTGGTAGCAAGTTAGTAGTCCAAGACGGCGCACGCCTTCTATCTTGGTCTTTCAACCTGCTCGTGGCGATTCATTGCAACTTGGGCGGGGGCATAGAGCCGAACCTTGCCACTTCTCGAGCCATGGCAGCTAAGACCAGCCTTCGATTGGTCCACCATGCTGTGGCAGAAACGACCAAATGGGCAATCTTGGATCAAAGCGATTTCCAAATTCTGGCCCACCCGCTTTGGCACTCTGTTCTTTATAGGACTGAATGAAGGTGACTGCAGAGGACAGTACTGCCTACACTTCCCCGCTATGACATACAGTCGACTTCCAGCTCGAGGAACTTTCCGCCACACCAGGCAGGCCGCGGGCAGCCTCAAAGATGGTTCAGTGCGCTGCGACTCCAGAAAGGCACTTCCACACGTTTCTGCCTTCGTCTTGTCTCATCCGTCAATCGCTCCCTTCTCTTCTCCAACCTCCCCAGGGCCTGTCGAAAACCCTCGATACATCATGACATTCTGGGACTCGAAGGGCAACCGAGTCAAAGCACCAAAGACACGGTCGAGCTTTTCAAAACGGCTAGATCCACTACCCTATAGGCGCAAGGTCGCAAGAACTGTGAACCATCCTGGCGTAGCCTGTGCATTTCTCCCAAAACGCCATCCGCGATCTCCCCAGCTCGGGCACAAGCGTGCAATATTTTACGCCGCTGGTCGACAAGCAATGCCTGGAGTCAATATCAGAGAATGCTTGGACAACCCCAAAAAGGAGGTCTCGGCCCCGAATTGCTCCATTATTAGCCTTTTACCGCCGGTTTGGCGTGCACAAGCTAAAGGGAGGCCGAATGGACTTCTGGTTATCAGTGTGAGTGACAAGTATGTTCGACAACTTGTACCGAAAATCTGAACATATTATTATAGTGGCCGCTTGTCCTCTGGCAGAACGAATACGATTTCAGCTTTGCTCGTCCAGGCGGTGAATCTATGTGTATCTCTGAATTCGCTAGGCAAATTGCTGATATATATGACTGGTCGTACCGAGAATTGGTATGCCTAACCCGCTACAAATTAGGAATCCAGATGCAGTCGCTAACGATGCCTCTTTAGCCCTCCGCTACCAGGAACGCCCTTCCTATTCGCTTGGACAAATTACGTCTTCGGGAACTGGTTTTGGTGGATGCTGCAAAAAACCTATGGAAGGTTGAGATCGGTTATTGAACTTGAAAATTATGTTCTATGTATGCAGTATGCCAACTATGCACAATCTATGCTATTATCATCATGTAATACGCCACTAGTCGAGGTTGTGATAGATGTGGTGTGGCAGCAGGATGCCTTTGCCTCACTCGAACCCCATCGGAACGATGATAGCCTTAACACGATTCTAGGCAAACAGAGCCCGGTGGCTCAAGAGAAAAGCGCCGGGCTACGGATTGTGAGAGTCGAGACTCGAAAGACGCGAACACATCAGTTTAAACTCACAGTTGGTATAAAACTCCAGGGAGTGCATAACTGGCGCGAAAGGCCCATACAACCCTACCTGAGGAGGAACACGGGTGCAAAAATAAATAAAATAAAATAAAAAGGGGGGAGGATCTCAAGCTCTGTCCTCCCTTTTGACAATTCTAACGACGAGCTGTATTCTTTCGTAAAAGTGAGACGAATGTTTTCATTTCCGTGTATACAGTATCTCGGGAATCCACTAGAGGGGGCAAACAAACCCCTTACCAAGTTGGCGGCACCTAGTTGTTGCTGTCAGCACCGATTAACCAAGGAGTATGAAAAAGTGTGACTGACGTTCCACCTACACCGGCGATAATGGGCCCACAGCAAGCCCAATTTCCGTACTTCGGGCCTAAAAAAAAGGAAAAGCACCGATATGAGAACCAAAACTGTTATTATTACTTGCAGACGTACACTCATCCTATTAATTATCATGGAGGGCGCATCCTTGAGTTCTAGAAGATTATGGCGGAAAAGCAAGGGAAGACGTACAACACCGTTGTCACCTACAAAAGAGTTTAGCGATACAGCCTCGGGGTGATTAGCAACGGTGAACATACAGTGATAGACCGTTGTAGGGCCTACTGGGGGGGCGACCTCACTGGGCGCCGCTACGGCCGGGGAGGCTATGACAGCAAGTACAAGTGTAACGGCGAAAAGAGTAGCTTTCAGCATTGTGAGACTTGAGTGAGGAAACTTGGGAGTTTCAGTTGTAATGTGGTGCCCCTTATATAGCTGAATTGGCGACTGGTTTTCTGCATGGCCCTTTCGAGTCGGGATTTAGAATGCGGGGTAACGGCTTGACTCCTCCATCCCAAACATCAACCTCAACTACCCCTGGATGCAAAGACTTTCGTGTGGGGTAATACTCCGAGTCTCGTGGTTACCCTATTTGAGTAAGTGTTCAGCGTGCCGAGAGAGGAACGTGCCTGGGTGAGAAACTGGGCCACAGAATTGTCCTCTCAAAGCCCACGCCCTGAGCGCGCAAAATCAGAATGTTACCTTTCAGGATGGGAATGTAATGCAGTGCAGGACGGGGCAAGTCTGACCAATTGTGCAGTAGCTCCATGCAGGAAGAAAATAAGCCGAGCGTTGACAGTGATTAACATTGCCTCAGTTTCTGACATGATACATCATTAGAGGGAAATGCAAGGTTGTGCAGATTGTGACGGTGACCGTAGCACTTTCGCCTCGAAACCTGACAAAACAACGTTCAAGTTAAGAGTAAAACTACCTCAAGCCCTCTCTGTTTCAGAAAATACAGACTTCATCCTCAGCGAGTTGACGGCAGCTAAGCACCAACACAAAAATCAGTATATCGAGGTTTGGAGGCCAAAAGAAGTGGGTGCTCGCACATTCCGCCTTCTGCTGTAATAGGTCCACAACAGGTCCAGTTACCGTATTTTGGGCCTATTGAGGATGGCATATGAGATTCTAGCCCCCCAGAACAGCTTGATCGAAGTACTTATACTTACAGGAGATCTATCCAAGAGACACCGATAGTGAGTTCTGAACACTTTAGGGGATTATGTGATGAAACGTACACCTTTGAGGCCACCTAGGTGTTCGTCAGAATTAAAAGCAGAACCAGTAAATTTTGCTCTCACAATGATGAACTTTCGTCTCAACAACCTCAGGGCTTGCCTCGCTTGGGGCTGCAGCCGCGGGAGCAACAATGGCAGAAAAGGTAAGGACGACGATTAGCGCTTTGATTCTGAACATGGCAGTAAGCTTGGGTGTCTTGCTTGTGAAATCGTCACGGACCACCTTTATATGCAGCCCATAAAGGCACTTCAGCCACCACGTAAGTTGATCATACAAGTTGGTGCGGAGTTCAGCGGACGGTTGACGTGCGTCCTGCCATAGTATTAAGGTCGAACTGGTCTTGGCCGGCTTGGCCTTAAGGCCTTCAAAGTTCCGCCTTTGGCGCGAGCACCATAGCCTACTTGAATCAGCACCCGACTTTTTCCCAAGGAAGAGCAGGGCCCAGGCATCCAACAAGGCCATGCATGAAGTATGGATGGAGAAGGCCTGGATAAGGTATAGTGAATCCTTGTAATTCGGAGGAAGACGGCATCTGGTTCCCAGTCTGGGGTAAATGATTGGAACTGGGCGTATGGAAGATAGCTTGTCGATGGGGTCGATGGGATGAACGGGCCATGTCGAATTAACTTCGAGTGCCATTTACGGGCAAATCCTGCAAGGTGTCTGTTATTATATAGTAGAAAGATAGCGCGACGGTATGTCTATATGCATGGATTCATGATTTCGTCAGAAATTTCATAATGGGCCTGGGTAGCCAATCATAATCGGGTGCCAGGCCGATGTTGGACCTAACACACCTGCAGAGCTTGAAACTAAATGAGAAACCACATTTGGGGACAGAGTCGCATGTGAACGAACACTAAGGGCCGAGTTTGGGCAAGAAAAGTGCAAGAAACCCTTGGAGTTGCAAAGGAATGATCATGAAAGTATGGTGGCGAAATGATAGTTTGATTTGATTTTGATTACAATCCAATTCAAGCCCTCGAGCTCGCTGAGTCCTTCATTACTTTCAGGTCTAAAAAAGTCTTCGCATCATTTTGGTTCAAGGACTTCTACTAATTGCAACTGGCGTATATCTCGAGAATTGAAAAGAAAAGTATTGTATGATGGCGCTACATATTCGACTCCGTACGTATCCAACCAGGGTATACGGAGATTGGGCAGTAAAAATACACAGGATCAATATCGGAGAGGGGGCTGTCGTGGAGCGTGCGCAGGCGTGTGTGAGTATATTTATAACTACTGAGAATTACGAGAAGGGGATACTTTACAGAAATGTCAATGTCTATGCCAGATGTCGTGAACTCGTGAGGGTTTGGGCGGCAGGGGTAGGCAGGAACGCAAGGCGTGGGTTGGGGGGGGGAAGGTTACGTTGCAACTGATATGCCCAGGAAGGGATTCGTGGGGATACTCTTGCGCGTGTGCACAGGCTGAGCAACGTTGACCTGGTGCTCGTCATCGAAAGGTGTGACGAATGGGTCCACGGAAGACGAGTGGCGTGCATGGATGGTCGTCAGAAGGCGCGTTATGGGCGTGTTTTCAGGGGGCGACAAGGGGAGAGGCGGGGGCGAGCGATATCGATTGGGGGAGGGCGTCTTCGAGGGGGCCGGGGCGACCTTGGGCGGACCGTGCAGCTTGGGATAGCGGGAGTCTTCGAAGCCAAGGTGAATGGGCGGGGCGAAGGGGGTGGGCGGGGGAACATGTGTAGGCTCAGAATGAGCCGTCAAGGTCATCTCTGAAGGCTCGACGTCGGTCGGAGTGTCACGCGGGGGAGCACGCATGGGGAGTGCGAGTGTCAGAGTAGGGGGGCTCTTCTTGACTAGGTGTTTCCACGACGAGCTAACATCGGTGGTGGGCTCGATGGGGGATGAAGACCACCTGGAAGAAAGTACACGGGTCTCGGTGGCGCTACCGTCCGATGACGGGCGAGTGATGGAGATCCTCAGCTTTGGACGAACTTCAAGGACGGGCTTCTTGCCCAGTATCGAAGCCATACGCCCGAACAAAGCGGCGTTCTTCCCGTTCGAATCCCGAGCGACGTTATCGGACGTTGGCTTCTCGCTGACGGCGGGCTGATCAGCCACCAACTGCTCCTTCCCAATAGACTTGCGGATCGCCTTGAGCTTGTTTGTAGGAGGGGCAACAAACCTCTGTCTGAAGGCCTCACTCCATCCAGTGCTACCTCCTTGTTCGGCCTCACTGTCCGAGGGCGACAGGTTTGACAGGTCGGTCTTCGACCCCGCAGGCGAGACATTGCGGCTAAAGTTGAACGGCTTGAACGCGCTGCCTCTCGGGGACGGCAGGGGTGTGAACGAGGGCAAGTCTAGATGGGCGTTGGGGGAACCCTTCTCCGCAGACGGGGTGGAAGTGCGGAAGGGCACGATGAGCCCGTCGATCCCACCGCGCTGCTCGCGCTCGAACCGCTTGCGTTTGCGTGCCTCCATCAGGCGCTTGCCGTAGGTGTTCCAGAAGATAATGCAGAGGGCCATGAAGACGACGAAGGCCCAGAGTCCGAGGAAGATGCTGAACATAACGCGCTCTTTCTTCAGCGATTCCGCATACGAGTGCACGAGCTTCAGGATGAGCCCTTCGTTCTGACCGTCACCGTCACCGCCACCGATGGCTGCGGCGGCGATGGGTTGTGTTGCTTCGTTGACGGAACTCTGGGAGAGGACGAGCACGGTCGAGTTCATGCGCGGCATGTTGACGACGAGGTTGTCGTGCAGGAAGGTAAGAGCTTTCTCGATGGCGTCGACCTTGGTACCGATGAAGCAGCGGATGAACTCCTGGGCAGGAGTCTCCAAGATGGTCCCTCCAAACACCGTGTTCACAACTGACTGCACTTCGTCGTAGAAGGTAACAACGGTCGTGTTGAGGGTCACGGTGGTCTCATTGACCCAGCCAAACACGCCATCGTTGATAGTATTCTGTATTACGTCGACACGAGCATTGACGTCGTTGGCGTACGCCGCAGACTGGTCGTACATGCTCGAGTTGATGGCCGTGAAGATGGTGTTGGAGAAGTCTGATGTGGCATTAGCAGAGCGTTCTTGGTATTTGGCAATCAGTGGGCCCATTGCGGCGAGTTGTATTTCAATGGAGAGAAGGCCGATGAGGCCGATGAGGAGGCAAGCCAGTGCCGGCGGGTGGAACACGTAGTTGCAGAACCACTGGAGGTATGTGTGTTGGATGGGCGTGAGGCGCAAAACCTTGGACATGTTGTTGGAAATACGCGAGAGGAGAGGATGCGCGGAATTGGCATTGAGGATCATGAGATTGTGGTCATTAAGAGACACCGACGGGGCCGATGCAACTTTGGCATGAACCATGGTAGGATCGGAAGTCCACGCCTCACGGGTCCATGCCAGGTGCGCCCTCATACAGCGCCACTTGTACCACTCCAGGAGGCAGTTGAGGCCGATGAGAAGGAGAGCGAGAAGGATCAAGATGATCGTTCCGATTTTTGCGGTCTGGATGAGGTCGTGTCCGACATCATCAACAACGGAGAGATCCATATCGTTGCAGAAAGACAGGGTATTGCGTTGGGGAACAGGCAGGACAGACGCATCGAAATTGATGGCACCAAAAGTATCATTGATGTCCTTCTTCAAGAGTTCGAAGGGCTGATCAATACTGTTGTAGAGAAATAAGAACACGAAATAACAAGATAACTGCGTAGAAAAGACGTACATGGACTCGACCTTGTCCTTGAGCTCAGCGACAGTCGGAATGGAATTGTTGAGGTTGGTCAAGGCCTGAGCGAAGCTGTCAGGCAAAGTAACATTGTTCAAGGCATCCAGGTTGGGGACCGGTATTTGTGGGAGAGTGAGATCGTTGAACGGGTTGACCTTGTTGAAGGCGTCGAGAGCTGACTGGATTGCATTATTGACTGATGTGATGTCGCTCTGTATGCTTGTTCGGATCCCGTCGGCAGCGCCTTTCACGATGGTGTTGAGCTATACGAAAGTCAGCGGCGGTCGAAACGATGTCAAAGCAACAGTAACTTACCTCGTTTACAGCACCGATTAAGATTTCCAGGCCACCTCGAACAACCAACTCCAAAAAGCAGAGAAAAGTCGACCGGTAGAGATCAATGATGAAATTAATGATGCCTTCCATTGCCGTCAATGCCAATACGAGTGTTGCTCGTGCAGCGTTGAGCGACCCGTTGACTATGTCTGCAAATTGCTCGTTGGAAGCGATGGCCATATAACGTGGCATGCTCGACGCAGAAGTTGCAGCTTGTTCTGCGGCCTTGCAACTAGCGAGAAGGCTGGTTTTTGCATTTGCCACGCCATCCTCTGCTGAAGCCAGAGATAGTTGAAGCCTGAACGCAATAAATGCAAGAGAGAGGATAGGATATGCCAGCCATGTCAGAGAAAGTAAATGAGGGAGTTGTAGGTAGGGCGTGAGTGTCGATGAGGGAGCGTCGTAAGTCGGGGGAGGTGCGTTCCAAACGGACATTGCCAGAGGATGTCGACCGGCGACGTCGAGATGAGAGAGAGACTAAAGAAATAGAACGAGAGAAAAGGAATCGGACTGGCATTGTGCTTTTGAGAGAAATCCCATTGTCGTTCACCATTGTCTCCCGAGGACCCTTATCTCCCAATTCGGACAATAGTGTCACAGTCCTTTATTATTCTGACTAATAACAATGTCACACGAGCTCCGAGTTGGCTGGCAATGACAACACCTCCAAAACACCACTGGACTCCGGGTGCGACCGCACTCAGCGGCCTATGTTCGCCTATGACCTGCAAGTAAGTGAAAAGCTCCTCTACAGTAACGAAACCTCTTGAAAACTCGGAAACGTCACATCTCCATTTCCTCGGGCCAAATGGAGATGTCAAACTTCACTTTTACGGTAATGTGGACTGCAAAGAATACAATAGCAGGGTGTGGACGGCTCATGGTAGCCTCAGGGTCCTCGAGGGCACTCGGCACGAACTCCCTAGGGAATGCCCGCTGAGCACATACAAGCCGAGGCTGTGCCTGCCCGTAATATTCACTCCAAATGGTGTGCATTCAGGTGCATTCTTTGTATTAGGGTATTTTCATGGCATGAACACTCTTACTTGGTGCTTGGATGTTTGCATACTTGAGCATCAAAAATCGCCGCCACGGTAAATATCCTCGTGGTCGCCTTTGGTCTTGATTATCTAGAGCTTTACGTACCTCTCACTGCTGTCTGCTTATCACTTGATGCTGCCAGTGTCTATACCCTGATGTTTCTTATGCCCCTGTTTTGAAGCGTCGCCCTGCAGTAATTGACGTCTCATCTAATCTGTGTTCCGATTTGTGTATCCTCCGCAGCGCGCTTTTGCGCTTCTTCCTGTCCACAGAAAAGCTTCTCAACCGGCGATCCTTTTGATTCCCCATGGCGGACAGACATGCTTATTGACTGGCTTTTCGGCAATGCATCAGCCTATCAAGCTCCGACCCCAATCGTTTAAAACGCAGTTTGAGTATTAAACACTCGTTAGACTTAACCTCCACCACCTTTAAAGTTCCACCACAAGAGACATTCTCATGTCTCCCGTCAATCCCCCTATGCGTTCCCAAACCGTTTCTTCTATCGTCTTTCAGTCCAAGGTACGCATAGATATACCGCCACGGCACGCCCTACTAACACCGCCGAAAGCGAAAGTCCAACAAAACGCCTCGTCAATCTTCCCTTCCAATGGGCTTAGAGAGGCGCTTCCCAGCCAGCAAGACAGCCACATTCCCTATTGTAGCAACGGCTCTCAGCTCCGAGCCCGCCAGCTTCAGCAGCGACGACCACAAAGAAGCTGAGGCAATTTTAGAGGTGCATCTGATGGATACCCAGAAAAGATGTGCCCTTTTCTGACATGCCCACTTATCATAGCCCCCTCGTGAACCCCGCCCAATCCCCTCGATGTTCCCCTCGCGCATACCCCTCACCGCCAGGAACACCAAGGACGAGCCCCACACCGCCCGGCGCCTGCGGGGCGGCGCCGAAGCTCCCACCCATGTGCGTACCAGTACTCCTTAATTTCGGGTTCCTTGACTCGCAGGCTGGCGCTGATGACCCAAACCTGGTTTAGCGTCTCCTCGAGTTCCTCGGCTTCTCCAATTTCGGCCTCGACGGGTGCTACGTGGGGTGCACCGACTGCACAGACGAGTGGGAGTGGTTGGGAGGGTGCGGGTGCATCTCCGGCCCCGCTGGGGTTGAATAATCTCCGCCTTCTCCACATGTCGGCCGTTACGCTCAACGCGTTGTATAGTTTGCAGCGTTTATGTACAATACAATATCCCTTGCTGCGTCGATTATGACTACGCCATCGTGTCCACCAATGGCGATAATTCTTGTGTGAGACCCATTTTACAAGTTCTGATTTTTTGGGGCGGAGCGTGGTATTCTTGGGCCGCGTTGATGAGCGGGCAAATCAGGAGGGGGACGTTATTGGCACCCCATCGTTTTACGGTCAAGTGCTACATATCTAGGGTACAAAGGTTACCACGCAACGTCCTCCGCGCTTCTCGATGACAGGTATAATTACAGCCACTAGAATATGTGTTTGAGACCGTGATGAATCTTTCTTCCGTGCTCAGATGATAGGCCTTTCCCTGGAGGCTTCTGGAGGGAATGGCGTATAGAAGCAGATGGGTGCCACATGATTCGAGGCGATCAAAGTAAGTCCAGGGTGCGATGACTAGTAGTTCCCACTCTATGACAAGCTGTCAAGGTCATAGAAGAGGACCGCGTCGGTGAGAGGGCCATGCGTCCTGTGTGATAAAATTTCTTAAGTAAGAAATCGAGGCTCTCGGCGGATACGACAGTGAGGAGCGGCGGAGGAAAGCCTGGAAATCGTCTTAGCCCGTGCCTCGAAATCGTTTTCTTTTGAGATCATTGGAGCTAAGGAGGCACTCTATCTAAATGGCCACTCTCGCGCAGGCCCCGCAATAATAACTGGCAGGATACACCGTCAGGACATAGAAGCATTGATTTGATGCCCCCCTTGAACATACATAAGCTGTGGGAGAGCGCAGAATTGGATACGTGCTGCTCAATGATGGTCAATGATTTTGAATAATATGAATGGATTTTTTAGCGCTTGAAGTTCGTTATTCGCGATGAGGACAAGTTGTCAGCGATTAAGTTAGTTCCTGGACTAGGCTTGACGTGGATGGTGGATCGATCATTGGAGATTCGAACAAAAACATCGTCGCTGAAAAAGGAAAGCAAGTGAGTTCTGGGTAACGGGAACTGTCCTGCGTTTGTGTTGTTCATAAAGAGGTTCAAAAAAGAGGTTTCGTTGGAGGTCGTCGCGGCTGCGTACAGGGATCAAAAGCGATTATTAGTCACAGTGGCGCCCGGAGCTAGGCCTTACGGGCCGAGGGCCGTCCGCGGTGTCCGTGGAGAAGTCCTTGTTCCCTCTTTCTCCAAACCTGCTCGTCTTATCTCTCGTGCTGTTGTCTTTCGGAGCCACAACGACAATGGAACCATATTGAATAAGGATTATTCTATCGAGAAACCCCGGTTCTCGTCAATAACCCCCATGTATAATGTAACCCTACTGTGATTAAAAGAGTTTGGAGGGTTTCTGTTCGGCGAACCGGCCGGTGTTTCGGAATACATATAAGGCAATTTCAGTGATTAGATCAATGCATTAGTACTCCCTTCATCCCGCTCGAGTCCCGCCGCGTCACCGACACTGCTCTGTGCCATTGCCCAGCAAGATCAGAAGGTCAGATTAAACTCTGGTTATGTTGTTGTGTAGTCTCCCTTGGTACCAGTGACATTTATGAGCTGTTTTGTAATGCCAGAGAACACTGGCTTTGATGCCTAATCTTGCTGCCCCAGCTTCGTTGATTTCTGAGCGATACTGGGGTTGATTTGCCTCTCCTTTTATTATCACTTATACTTGTATAAATACCAGAATATATACAGTAAATTCCACCCAAAAAATGGGCAGTACAGTGCTTTGCATGTCACTTTGCAGGTCGTCCTCGTTTGAAATTGATCACGAGATCACGTGTTGATCGCTTTCACCCCACGCCATGTTCTTCCCCGCCCCTCGGACAGACCATCTGCCCATGATTTGCAAGCTTTTAGTGAGGAATGTTGGTCAAGTTGATGCAGAAATCCACCAGAGGAAGATATTCCGTCGTAGAAGATGGAATTCTGCTGCCGGCATTGGGTCTGCCGAAGCGGGGCGTGATTTGACGGCGCACGTGAGCCGTTTTTGAAAATAGGTTGCCTGCAAAGTGACATGCAAAGCACTGTATCGTCACCAGAAATCCTCAAAAAAAAACTGAGTCGACCGAATATGGCTCCCGACACCATACCAAATCAAGCGAGCTTGCGCCATCATACCCGTTTTGGGAGTCCCTGATGACCGAGGCCGGACTCCATCACCGGACTTTAACCAGGTTTCTCAATAGAATAATCCAATGAACTATGCGTCTCGTTCATAATGTCATAATTAATCCGCCAGTAATAAACAAATAGAACAACCCTCTAGTCCGGAACCGTCTGGAACAATAAACATGAGATCAGGTTTTATGCACGACAAGTCGGTGCTTTCAGAGCTGCCGTCTCCTTAGCGCCTCATTGTCCTCATGGTCAGCCGATTGTGACCGCGCGCGGACAGGCTCCGCAAGGACGGGCTCACTGAAATGTTCCCGAAGGCGTGTTGATGCCTGACGTTGCAGCTGGAACAAGTAAACAGTTAATTAGGCATTGTACGATCGTCAAGCAGATGATTCCTTACTTCAGCTCCCACTGTTCGTGTGACTTGGAACAATGGTCCGACCAAGCCAAGTTGCACAATTGCATATCTGGAGAAGATCTCAGTAACGCACGGAGGAGAGGCGCGCGTCGCGACTCACGCAGAAGCCAGAGCAATCAACAAGAAGGCAAAGTACAACGGGTTGAACAAGACCGTCATGGCCTCGTTCCATCCAAGCACAACAAGGACACCATACATCCAGTAAGGAATCTGCGCAATGCTCGCAACCGTGCTGCGCTTCGCCTCCACGTAGTACGCGTCCGCATCCCGCCGGAACTTATTGATCAGTTCCACGGTCTTCGTCTCTGTGAAGACAACAAGTGTAGCAGGGAAATCGAAGTCGTCTGAAGAAAGCGAGTCTGTCGGCTCGGATGGGAGGGTGAATTCGACGGTGGGGTCGACAGGAGCAATTTTTGAGTAGAGAGGGACGAGTTCGAGTGTCTGTTGATGGATGTGGTCAGATTCGCCATTTTATTCAAAATCAGCGAGTCATCAACAGACCTCGTCTTTGGCCTTCTTGAAGGCAGTATCGATGTCGTCTTCGGGTTTCCAAACACGGGGAACACCCTGGTCGTCGTAGCGGAACCGTTCCTCAAAGTGCGCCCGCAACTTGCTGAGAATAACGGGGTCCGCTGTTTGTTCGTCAACCTTGGCCCGCAAAGCAAGCCAGGCGCGTTTCCGGAGCGTCGTGAGCGAAGTGACGTTCTCCTCCTCAGTGCAGTTGAAGCCTAGTATACCTCTCGGTGAGTGGTTCGATGGAGCGGAGAACATGGCTCACTTTTGGCTTTTGTGTTATAGGATGCCTCTGCCTTATCCAGTGTTTCCTTGAACGTTTTCAAAACACCATCCCACATATTAGGCTGTGCCTTGTTCAGTGCCAGTTCGACAGGTTCGGATATTTGCTTCTTGAAGTTTTTCTATGGATGATGAACGTCAGTGGCCAATCTTGGAATATCATCCTCGAATGAGCTCACCTCGATGAGGTTGACCATCTTCTTCGTCTCATCCTTCCTGCACTGATCAGCGACCGCCCGGACCTCCTCCTTCAAAGACTCCAGCTCATCCTCCCATACCCAGTCGGTGCCTTCCACCAGCGCCTCCTGGGCAGTCGTAGAGAAAGTCTCCACACAGCGTCCCTGAGCCTTATACACCACATCCGCGAAGCTATAAGACTCCCCATGCAGTCCATCCAGCATCTCCTTCTTGAAAGTAACAAGGCATGTCTTATGCAAGTTCTTGAGCTGACCAAGGAACAATGGCGAGAGCGTGGAATCGAGCGAGGCGATGAGGTCAGCGCGCTTGCGGCCGTAAACGCCTTTGTGGTACCTTGACGCGTCGCGGTCGTACCGTGCTGCGGGGGTGAGGAAAGCCTATCAGAAAGGGTTTGATGTGTCAAAATGCCAGGGAAGACTCACTAAGCGCGTCTGTTCTCCAGTTCTTCATGAGCGCGCCAAGACCCTCGACGACGCGGCCCGACTCCACTGGGCGTTTTTGGGACTTGGCCTGTTCGCTGAATTCGGAGAACGCCACCGCAGAGATCTCGTCACACCGGAATTGCGCTAGGAGTTCCTGCTGTGTAGGGAGATCGAGGTCTTTGTTTGATTGGACTTGGTCCTGAAGATGGTTTTAGTATTTAAAGTGAGAAGAGCAACCGGAACCTACCCAAATTCCCTCCATGTAGAAAGCCACACCATCGGCGGGGATGCGTTTGTGGTACGCAGGCTTGAAGAGATAGTCCTCGCTGGACTTGTTGACGAAACGGGTACGTAAATCCTGTACCTCAGCCTCGAATTTGTCTGCAGATAGAATCTTGTGTGGGAGGGTGGTGAAGGCCAGGTCGAAGTAATCGGAGAGTTTACGGTCTTTCAGCTCAGTAGGTTTGGCAAGACTCTCCCAAATTCGCGTGAGATCTGCTGTGAGTGTAGCTTCGAGGTTGGCCAGCGGTGTTACACCAATGTGGTCTCGGATGACGAAAAGAAGCAGAGTGCGGCCGTGGGTTCTAATCATGTGGATTTATGCTTCAATACGTATACTCAGGGCAATTACGGGCTCCACGTACCCGTCCTGAGCTTTCTTGCCAAATAATCCGAGGTTGACTTCGAAGACTGTCTTCAAGAGCCCCATGTTCGCTCCCTGATACAAGCCGACTTGATGCTCCCAGAGGTTGACAATCAGGATCTCAGAGGAGGCCAGTGAGAAAAGGGCAGATTTGCGCTCGAAGTCCTGTAATAGATGAGCATATGCACTCATGAGACTGTGAAGCCGCGTACCTGGTCCTCCCCACGCTCGCGTCCGTCCGTCCCCTCGACATCCATGACCATGACGTTCATGTCTTTCCCGCGGCACATCCAGATACCTATCACGGAGTTATGGGCATGTGTTTCGGTCTTGTAGAATAGTATTGCCTACCTTTCGTAGTCTGTTGCCGTCTTGTCTCGTCCATGACGTCGAAAGTTGTTCCAAAGAGCCTGTTGAGTAGTGTACCTAGCAGTGGATCAGTGCCATTGTCGCGAGAGTCAGTTTCAGACATACTTTTTCCAGTTGACTGTGAGCCAAAGACTGCAACCAGATTGTAATCGAATCCGGCATCCCGAAGACCCCAACGTTCAATTTGGGAAGTCAAGTCAGGTCTAATAAAGGCGGTAAGAGTTACGCCTTCTATCTATCAAGTACAAGCACAAACGTGAATTCTTTCTCGTCGTTGACAATCTGAAGCCTCTCAGTGCTACTTGTGCTTATTCCATTGGTGAGGTGGCCATTGACAGTGGGTTTGAGAGTCGGGGCAACCGCGTCTGGCACGATTGGAAGAGTTGTTTGCGCCATACGGAGTGGGTGGTAGTGGGTAGAGGGATTTGATAGAGAAAGGCTAGAACAGCGAAGTTATAGCCAGCGAAAATGAGCCAGGCGTAAGTGTTGGCAGAGGGACCAGGTTAGTGCTACATGCCACGTGCTTTCATTTCAGCTCGAGTCTCGACGTCACATTCGCGTGACCCTCTTTCTTTGCTTTACGCCTCCATGATGCCTCTGGCATCTTGAATACACGAAGTAGCGCACCTGCGAAGCTAACGGTGTCGTTTCCTCTTCATTGAACCGTATCAAACATTCGGTTCTGGGCCACGAAACGCTCTTGAAACATGAAAACTCATGAAAACGACTCTCAGTCTCTTTGGATACTGGCGGAATCCATGCTTTCCTCACTTCACCTATCCACGCGGACCGTGCTGGAGCTTCTTAGATAACTATATGGCCAAAGTCCTGGCGTGGATTGATTGGCATCGAATTTGTATGTTTGGGTTCCAACAAGATGAAGAGTTGGAGCTTGCCTGAGAGGTCTTGGAGGAGGTCATGACGACATGTGGTTCCCAGGACCCCCGCAGACTTTGTCAAACTGGAAATTGTTTGTACGTGGTATTCGTGAACGTCCATAGTTTCATGATCTCGTAGTGAGCCCTGTCATCAGCTAGCACAGAGTACCGTCAACTGAGGTTTGCCTGAGGTAGACTAGGAACGGATGTCATACCGTGTCATAGAATTTGAGCTAAAGATACCATGGGAGATACGAGAGAGACGGACGGGCGCTCCGGCTTCCGTCTGCCGGCGCTTCCCCGCATTCCCGAATTCACCATCATAAACCACTTTTGATGTGCAAGTATGTTGAACACACTTCTCTACAATCATCCTTATCCCAGCAGCTAGGGCCTCTTAGACCGCTTGCTTAGCCACCCATTGCCATGACCTCATCGGATGCGTACTTTTCCCACTCACGGCTGCTTTGGAAACATGCCCAGCCCGAGGTAACCCCCATCGAGGTCTTTCGTCGGATGATAAACAACAAGCACGGGCTGAAGCTAGGTACGTCACGTCTGAGGTCGTTGCATTGCGGAGGAAATCATCTTGTTATGTTGTTACAGCGAACTATCACGACCTCCACAAGTACTCTGTAGAAGACTACACGTTCTGGTTGGACCTCTGGGAATCCCTGGGCGTTATTTCGTCTATACCTCCCAACCCCAAGCAGGTTGGCGCGTCCATAACCACTCTTCTTTACTACAGCTCACATTCATCCACCTAGATCGTTGTACCAGGAAAATTGCCCGAGATACCCGAATGGTTTCCGGGTGCCAGGCTCAATTACGCGGAAAACCTTCTCTGGCACAACAACGACCGCATAGCATGTACGGCTTCTGGGGAATCCGGCATCGTCACAGACTACACTTTCCGTCAACTACGCGAACTTGTGCGGAAAATGGCTGCGGCGCTGAGAGCTAATGGACTCAAAGTGGGCGATCGAGTAGCAGGTGAGCGTGTTTGTTCAATCTACGCTAATAGTGTGCTCACCTCAATACAGCCGTCGTCACCAATTCGATCACGGCAGTTACAATTGCCCTGGCGACGGCCAGTATCGGTGGTATCTTCTCGAGCACCGCAACAGACATGGGCACGGAGGTGCAGTGATAGCCCAACACCATATCATGTGTATTCAAACTGTGAACGACAGGGAATCCTTGACAGGTACCGCCAAATCCGTCCCAAGTTTGTATTTTTCGAGACGGAGGTCGTCTACTCGGGAAAGACTGTGAACCTTCTGCCTAAAGTTTCTGCGGTGATTAGAGAACTCGCAAACAAGGGCCTACAGCATGCTATCTTACTTCCCAGCGCGCGGACCGGACACGATATCTCTCATGACATTGATATCAGCAAGGCGTAAGTCCTGCTTTCTTCGGCCATATATACTTCTCTGACACGCGATGCAGAATCAACCTCTCGTCTTTCTTGTCTACTGGGGGCGACCGCGAGCTCACCTTTGAGCAGCTCCCGTTCAGCCAGCCCCTGTTTATCCTGTACAGCTCAGGAACATCGGGCAAGCCCAAGTGCATTGTTCATTCCGCTGGAGTGAGACCATACACAAATGCCTGCAGAGCTTTGGCTGACCATTTATCAATCAAACCTAGGGCGTTCTGTTGCAAAATCAGAAGGACATCCGAATTGGAATGGGGCTTGTTTCGGAGGATACTTACTTCCAGTACACAACGGTAGGTCCACGATACTTTGAGCTCTATCTCCAAGCTCACATGACAAATAGACTGGATGGATGATGTGGACGTACATGCTCAGTGGCCTTGCGTGCGGTGCCCGCCTCATCTTATACGACGGCTCACCTTTCTATCCCGATCTTCGTCGGTACCTTAAGTTTATCCACGACCAAGGGTTTGTTTCCTGTCTCTCTTTTCGTTGGTTATACTCATAGATCTGTAGGGTATCCTTCCTAGGAACAAGCCCTCGATTCCTGACTGAAGTCGCTGGCCAAGGCATCAAACCCCGTGCGTTCAGTGTGGCCCCCTTACCTGCGTATAACAGTGCTCATAATGAGGAAAGTCGTCGACATCGGGTCTTTCGAAGCGCTGCGCGTGATCGCTTGCACTGGAGCTGTCCTCACGCCGCCCATGTTTGATTGGGCGCAGAAGGCATTCGGCCAAGATAGGGTACATTTGATTTCCACCAGTGGCGGGACCGATATCTGTGCTTCATGCAAGTCTATTGCTGCTCTTGTCCCTGCAATTTCGCTGACATATTGCTCCGACACCAGTCGTCACGGGTGCTTCCAACTTGCCTACGTACACGGGAGGTATGCACCGCTTCTGAGGGTACGAATTAGACCGGGACTGACAGCCACTCGCATTAGAGATCCAGTGCAAGACACTGGGAATGAAGGTCGAGGTATTCGACCCTTCTGGGAATAACATTGAACACACGGGTACACCGGGAGAGTTAGTATGTACACGGCCACATCCGTCGTTACCGCTGTATTTCTGGGGAGATGCCTCCGGAGAAAAGCTTCGTGATGCGTACTTTAACATGTATCCTGGTACGTCCATTTGAAGTTTGTTGTGTTACTAGCCTTGAATTGATCATCTCTTATCTCTCTTAGGGATCTGGAGACAAGGCGATTTCATCGTTTTGAATCCCGCTACCAAAGGACTGATGATCCTGGGGCGCAGGCAAGCTCTTTCCGAGATGCATTCCGATGATCACTGATTGTTATCATTATTTTCGCAGTGATGGCGTCCTGAACCCAAGTGGTGTTCGCTTTGGGTCTGGCGAAGTCTATTCCGTTTTGGAAAAATTCGCGAATAGTATAGATGACTCCCTCTGCATCGGCCAGCGGCGACCACGCGACCTAGATGAATGTGTTCTGCTATTCCTGAAAATGCGCCCCGGGACAAAGCTCACTTCCTCACTGGAGGCAGAGATCAAGGCAGAGATACGTAAAGCCCTCAGCGCACGACACGTACCGAAATACATCTTTGAGATAGACGACATACCCGTACGTCGTCGCCCTGCTTCTCGATTTGCCGGCTGCTTACCATGAACCCAAACAGTACACGGTCAATGGAAAGAAGATAGAAATTGCAGTCAAGCAAATTGTGTCAGGATCGAATATGAAGCCCAGTGGGACCGTGGCAAATCCGGACTCGTTGAAGCTCTACTATAGATTTAGAGAGCTGGATTACGACGAGCTGAAGAGTAAACTATAATTAATGCATGGTCCATTTTCTTTCATCTCCTGGTGTATGTGATTAACTACATCACTTTCTTGACATCTGTGTACAAAGATGTTGGAGAGTGGCACAAAATACTAACTACCTTGCCCCGCGCCGCGGCTTTTCAACCGCTTTCTTATTACAGCCCCGGCGAAAACCGACTCTCTGTCCCTAACCACCTGGCCAGCTTTCTCTTTGGAGGCCGCCTTTTGTTCCTTGTGGCTTTTCCTGCAATTGTCTATTGACCCGAGTGACACCTGAATATCTGGCCACTGAGGATATCAAGGGTATAAGAGGCACAGGCCTATTGAACAGTATGAGTTCGGCAAAAACACTCTTTCAAGTTCCTCCTCGCTCGATTCCTGTTCTAATCTTGCTATGCCTCCATCGGCCCCTACGTTGTTCGCTGGTCGGGAACGGGGAAAGATCTTGCTTCCTCCTCCCCGCCTAGGATGCGTATATCAATCTAGGCTTGCCCTGCATGAGCTCCCTTCAGATAACCGCCAATACCTTAAATGCCTTAATATATCAGCGACACCGCAATGATCCCATGGAAGCCTTGTCGATGTCACCGACATTCATTTACCCCCTGCATCTCGACTAGTCCTCGAGGTCGAAACACAATTCGCGAGGCAGATCTCCTTAAACCGACCAACCCTGCCGTTCAAATCTGTGACCCTTCCACACCTTGTAGTGGATTGTCAATCTGTTATAACTCGAGAACCTGGATTCCCCTTCTCTGATATGAAGAAATAGGCCACCGCACGTCCTAGATCCGGCTTCCACCTGGGATCTCTGAAACCGAGGTAAAGAGACGGCTTGGGTCGCCCCCATCCCCCCGTGCTTGAATCTACGTCAGTTCACACTTCATCGTTGCACCGGAGCCTTTCGAAATCTGCTGACCCTCATTCCAATGAAGCAACGAGGATATAACCACTTGCTCTGCACTATCAACCTTCGCCATCAGGTCTGTCGAACGATCCCAGACCTGGCCAACATGCTAGGTGGGCTTTGCGAAGCATTCATCAAAGTAAGTGCAAGCAGTAGCAGTGGACACGGTCTTTCTAATTTCAAATATTTTCCCAGGGACACTGCGACGGCTTTCAAGGGCCCGGTATACGTGTTGGACCTAGCCACACACCCATTGAAAGAGTTCGGTTGGGGTAGTTCAAACGGAGAATTTGTGGATCGGCGTCCTAAGCGTTTTCTCTTGAGGAATCTGTTCTGGTGTATCTTATGTGGCACCATTATCAGCGTCGTTTCTATGCTTATGACGCTATGAAACACACTGATATGGTTCATAATTCTTGGTTCCTGCACCCTTCACCCGCAAGAGGCCTTGAGCTCATTTCAGGATCACTGGGAGTCAAGCGACGTGACAATGTGCATGGCCTGTAAAACGAATACAATGAAAAGGTCAAATTGATGGTCTTGGGCGATGGTTTGAGCAAAGCGAAGTGAACTAGCAGGACATGGCTAAGGGAAAATGATAGAAAAAATCATGATAGTCAAAGCAAAGCAACAAGAGTGGCGGCTTTGACCGGACAGCGGGTCATGCCGAAATAAGCGTCAGGGCCCATAGCCGCGTCGCGCGAACTCCAAACTTGACATGCTCCATGCCACTTCAGGTGTATATATATGTTTCCTCATGCCTCGTTTCTCGACAATTTCTCACAACGAGCACTGAAATACTGTTTGAACATGCTCCGCACAAGTTTTCGAAGAAAAGAGAAGTTGGAGGACAAGTTATCAGTTGGTAACTCGGTCGTTTGGCCCATTTTGAACGACAATGCCGAATGGTTGCTTTGACCTAGGAGGACTTATTATCCGCTTTGAATTTTACAGGGACCATCCCAATATCCTATTGATATAAACCAGCGAGGCGGCTGCGTAAATGGGCACTTAACAACCTCGTTCCTTGACACGAAACGTGTACAATGTCAGCGAAGGAGTCCCTCTGTGAGCCCACTAGCTTTTTCTATCGCTTTCTCTCTAAAATGGCATATTTTCTTGCGACAGATTCTATTGAAGAACTCATCGTTTTCTTTCGCCGCCTTAGCATCCATGACGAGCTCCCGCCGAAGCGGCCTTGCCCGCCTGTTCAGCGACCTGTTACGATTGATGTCAAGGACACTGTCCGTCAGATAGCAGCGATCCTTGAAAATTCGCCCCTCCCTGAAGTCTCCGACAATGTCAAGACGCTTGTAGAGACCAAGGTATTACTCCCAATGCGACACCCTATCCCGCCCCCTTCGCCGGTAATCGAGCACGCCACGGACCCGCAATTGATATCCTTCGGCCAGCTGCCTGGCGACATCCTTTATCACCTGTTTTTCCTCGTAAGGACAGATGACCCGGAAGAGTCCCTTCAAACGACAGTAACTTGGTCGCATGTATGTTCTCACTGGAGGGCTGTTGCCACGGGCGCTTCGCTGTTGTGGACACACATGCGAGTGACTTGGAATAATGGTCAACAACAACATTACCTGACCGTCAACAAGCTCCTCTCTCGCTCCCAGCGTCTCCCGTTCACCCTCCATCTTGTCATCAACAACCTTCAAGGAATTGAAAAGTTTCAGTCGTACTGGATCAACATCCTGTCCATTCATTCCCATCGCGTTCGCACGCTGGTGATGACAATTCACCCCTCCATCGATTATGAATCCACTGTCCGGACATTGGTATCGCCTTTGCAGATGCCAAACTTGGCCCACTTCTATCTGGATGTGAAGGATTTCAGCCGGATGCGTTGTTCCATCCATGTGAAGCCGCGTGAGCGATTGGATGGTCTTGAATTCCATCCCGCCATGCCTCGCTATCGGCGAACTCCTTATCTTGATTGGACAGTCAAGCCATACCATATCACTTCCCTCTCCATAAAGTGTGTCCTGGTCATGGCGCGCGATCTTTTCCCCGTCCTCATCATGAGCCACTCGACCCTCACGCATCTTGAATATTATACCTCCAATTGTCATCCCGATTGGGAGGACGAGATGCCCCGAATCACACTTCCCAAGCTCACGTCGCTGCACCTCGGATATGGCTGTGTGAATCCTGCACACCTGCTTGTGCGTCGGTTGATTCTTCCTGTCCTTTCCTCCGTTTTGGTGCACGACTTCCGACGCTGTCCGGCACCGGGTATGCCCACCCTCGTACCTGCAAAAATCAATCCCGATCGCACCGACGCAATTGAGCTTTTACGGACTTTGGGCTCATTTTCAACAATTACCCAACTCACTCTGCGTGGTGTCGAGTGCTTCACGAGCTGCATCGAGGAAGTCACGGTACCGCTTGAGCAGCTCATTCGAGGTCTGGAGGCGTTGGTATTTGTGAATTCCGACTCCCAGTTCCTGCACATCCTTCGCAACGTGACCCTGAAAGCCTCGCGGGGGGACCTAGAGGGACTGGCGGATATTGCTATCACAGGCCATGACTACTTGATGGTTCTCGAATATCTGCGGTTGCGAGCGGCGCGAGGGTTACCTCGTTTGAGGACATTGTCAGTCAACACCAAACTAGCCCCCGTTCGTCACTTCGTGCACGAATTTGCCCTTGCATTCTATGTACGGGGGATGGCAAAGCACAAACCTCGATACGATGACTCGCCTTCCCATCCATACCTTCGAGAGGCTCGCTCATCGAGGCAAGGCACCAACATGGTTCGCGGACTATACTCCCGACTTGATTCGAATGTCCGCTCATTATAATTCCTATACCCATGCATTCCTACTCTTGCTATCAGGCTGTCACCATCATATAATTACTGCCCCGTTCTGTCTCCGCTGTTTGTATCGTGTCATGTTGTGTTGCAAACTCTTGCTGTCTTGTTATCAATGTCCAAATGGAGGGATGCCACATCCTTGAAGCTTTTCGTGACCGTGACAGGTTACCTGCGGAACGACATCTTTGTGCGATGGTATCGCCAACGCTTGCGCTACATCACCTCATTCGCGTGGAAGTTCGATAAGTCAAATACAAGTATGTTCGAAGTTCAAACATTTAAATAAGCACAAGGTCATAACTCAAGGCGAAGCCGCACACTGCAAACCCTCCCTCAGCGACGCAATCGCCCCCCTATGCTGGTTAACCGCAAGCACGATGAAACAATGCCAGATACAATGTGAGCCTAAATGCACGCCCAATACCCACATTGTAATCAGCACTTGCTAGCACGTGACATGAAACAAGACGCACCACCGCCGATGTGATCAAGCTTATGCTGTATGCTTGGGGGAAGCAGGCGTTCGGGAAAGTGAGACACATAGAAAACGAGGCCTGTGAGGTATGAGATAAGTGAAGGGACAACGGGGCCTGCGGAAGGGGGGTGTCAGCAAGTGTTGCAGGATGTATTGACGGGAGGGTGCGCACCAATGTAGGCAAACATTTCCCGCCACGAATGGGTGAGGCCCAGTCCTGCGAGGGGTGCGAGCGCCGAGAACGCAAGGCTGAGGAAGAACGCAACACGGAAAGACTGAGAAGAGAAGGATGTCGTGATTTAGCAGGAGGAACGTCGCTAGAACATCAGTAGGACAACGTACTCGGTATTCGTTTCTATTGAACCAGTCCATGAAGGGGAGAATGTTGCCGGCAAGGCCAGTGAGAAAGCAGAGCGACAGGAAGGTTTGGCCAAGCACGGGATAACAGCGGTAGCCGTAATGAACGACAGTGCCAACACTGGCGCTGATCAGCCTGTATTGATACGTGAGTATCGATGTGCGTGAGTAGCAAGGAAGGGAATTTACCAGCCGATGCCAACGTAGTCAATGCGTGCGCATAGATCCATGCTCTTCCCGTCCGCACACCCGGACATCGTATGCCAAACCGTGCTACTGAAGAGGCAAAGAAGAGCAAAGCACATAAATAGCCGTTCCGGGGTGTCGATTATGGCGTTTGGATTGATGAATGGTACCGAGTTCAGTCCCCAAAGAAGGAATGGGATTAGGTGAGTATGTATATTTACTGAAGGTGGCATTAGAAGGTAGGAACAACGAGTTGCGTTAATCGCTTACGTGTTTCGTTATGCAGGGCAAATACTGAAGCGACAATTAGGGGCCATTTTTCTAAGGGTATAAATCTGCGACAAAATGAGCCAAGTCATTTTTAGGCAGAAATACATGCACTTGCCGGTAGCCATGGGTAACAAACGGGTTGTTTCGCCACTGCTGTGGAAGGTCGGAGTACTGAAGTAGACGGACTCCTTGCAGTGAGCGCTTTACAGCGTTGGCGACGTCATTTGCGGCCTTATGTAACATGTCTTCTGTCTCTTCAACGAGATCCACTGGACTGGGCAGCATTTCGGCCAGCTCCGACGACAGAAGCGCTTCGAGGAGGTCTGCGATCATTGTGCTGGGTGCGAGGCTTGATATTTCAAGCGGTGAAGGAAGCTCCATCAATGAAAGGTGCGACTGCAGATTTTCTAGATGATTGGATAGAGTTGGAATATAGGTTAAAGGATGCTTGAAGTCTAAGTCGTTAAATCGGGAGCGGACATCGTCTAGCCTGAGCCTCATATCCGATATACGAGAACGGACGTGCGGCATGTTTGGTAAGTGGGGCATGTCGGGGAGATGGGATCGCATCTCGTGGAGACCTGGTACATCCGGGAGATCAGGAAAATGGGATTTGAATCTTTCCACCGACATTTCTGCGAAGTGCAACTCTGGGAGATGAGAGCACACATCCGCACGGATGCCCTCAAGCATTTCTAAAGCTTTCCGGGCCCACTGTCTAGCCTCCTCTACTGTAAGCTCCCCCATGGCTTTCCATGCCTCCAGATCAGGAGACTCGAGGTTGGACAGCCGTTGTTCAAGCTCTGCGAGATATGAAAGCACGAGGTATCGCAATGAGGCAAGAGTTTGGGTAGGGGAAGCCGTGGACAGGTCGAGAGCCTCGAGAGATAGAGGCAGCTGGTGGCATATATGTAGCTTCGCTGGCTGTCTGGTACTTGGGGTCGACAGGCGGCGTCTACGACGTCTAGAAATGTCCGGCATTGCTGTGGCGAGCGCAGTTGTCGTCACCGTCGTCGTAAAACTCATCGTCTAGGAAGGAATGGAAAGATACAAGAGAACGAAAGAGAGAAGGGTCGTCGATAAGTGAACGTTGGAGCACAAGCTGTTTAGAAATGTGATTGTAACAGTACAACGGATATCACGGAACAGGAACAGACCTGAGGGGGCAGGAAATGTTTCTGTGATCTCTTGGCTGATATCATGATCGGATTGATTTTGCGCCGGAACTAATTGAATGACTAAGCCTTTCATCTGAAACCCGAAAACCTGAATACAGATGACTAGTTGACCACTGCCACTCGTCTCTATATAATCATGGCCGCCTCGTCGCTGTAATCCACACATAATCCCTCTATACCCTTTTATAGACTCTAGAAATGACCGTTGCCATTCCCAAAATTCTTGTGGTCGGTCTAGGAAACCTACCATATCCACTAACTCGGCATAGGCAAGTTTTTCCATTCGCATTGTCAAACGTTCATTTAATGCACGTTCTCCTAGTGTCGGCCAGCTAATTGTCGATGCGCTTGCCTCTCGTCTTGG
Source organism: Tephrocybe rancida (assembly GCA_018858115.1). Taxonomy (NCBI): domain Eukaryota; kingdom Fungi; phylum Basidiomycota; class Agaricomycetes; order Agaricales; family Lyophyllaceae; genus Tephrocybe; species Tephrocybe rancida. Next base: position 161,187 of record JABCKT010000013.1, read on the forward strand.
TATCAACATGTCCGGCGACCGAAATGGCTTCCAGGGACAGGGTACTGTTACAATTGGGGAATCGATGGTGTCTCTTCACCTTTATAAATCTAGTACGCGTTTGTTCTCTATCTTATGACCTCACGGCTGATATGTCCGCCAGAGTCTCTTATGAACGTCTCTGGGCCTTCTATTGCTGCTGCCTGCCGCCAGACTGTTCAGTCGCCTACCTCTATGATCGTCATCTCAGATTCGTTATCGCACAAAGTCGAAACTATGCATGCTAGGCTAGGAGGCTCAGCAAATGGACACAATGGCGTCAAGAGCATCATTTCTGCATTGCGTAATGACATGAACTTCCACCGATTCCGGATTGGCATAGGGCGCGATGACACTGATGCCGCTACATACGTCCTGCGCAAATTATCATCGCACGAACGCCAATTTTGGACCACTGACAAGGGGCTTGATCTCATTCTATCAGAAATCGAGAAAGTCGCGCTCAAAGTGTAGCTATGTCGGCAAGTGAGTCAACGTATCGAATCGTTATGACGTTCTCTTACATATGATGAAGGCCCCGTTGCCATAAATCACGCCTAGAAGAAGGCCACTTCCTTCTTCGATGTGCCTAAAGCCTAACTAGCTACTCAATCCACGAGGCGCCGCCGCCTCAAGTGACTCTTGAGCAAGGACTTTTATTCCTCGAGGGGCTGAAGACGCTGGGAATCACCACTTCCTCGTCCCGTATCCCCACTTGCGAGTCCCAGTACAGCCAGGCTGTCTCACAAGGCGCATTCTCGGACCCTTCGAGCACATGTACATATACCTTTGGAATACTATGCAGAATGATCACGCGACCCCCGAACACGAAGCCTCGTTTATTTTCCGCCCCAGCTCCAGGCGGCTTAGTTGCGGCATCCCAGCGCGCCCGCTAAAACATGAGGTAATTTCGGACGGCTTTGACACGTTCCATGTGTTCGCCCCTACTTTAGCCGATGGGTTCTTTCGAAGCCATACATAAGCTGGTTAGCATGAACAGACTCAACGTTAGCCTAAACCCCCCTACTCGCTATGCTCTTCTCTCGCTGTTCGGCAGTGCTGACGCTCGCCTTAGCGTTACAGGTGGCGTCGCAACCGTCGCCTGATGTGCAGAAACGAATTTCGGCCGCTATCAAAGCAGCCGCTCACCAAACCAACCCCGACTACACTGAATTCGTCAATCCTTTCATTGGCACAGGTTCGGTCGTTTTCTTTTGTCAACTTACATTTGGTACTGAACATTTGACATCCAGATAACGATGGAGATGTCTGGTATGTCACCCTAGAGCCACCTCACTGTGGACTGTTGTTGAATACTATTCGGTTGCTAACGATCGTTTCAGCCCTGGGGCATCTCTGCCGTTTGGGATGGTGAGTATTTACGATGAGGTCATAATTTATGCTTGACAAGTCGGTTCAACTAGGTGAAATTTTCGACAGATCTCACTGGTTACGCGCCTGCTGGTAATTCATTTTATCTCGTAGACGACGCCGAAAACTGATTGAGGCTGACAGGGTATATCGCCAATCCAAATGAGTTCATTCGTGGTATCAGCCCACTCCATGATAGTGGCACTGGCTCCTCTCTCGGTGAGCACTAGCACATACGACTCAATCAGAAGGAAGTATAACGCAGCTACCCAGGGACATATGGAAACTTTGAGGTTATGCCGATTCTATGTCCGCATGGATTCGACACCTGCACAACGACGCTCGCCGCCCGACAACGGCTTCGTAAACTCGATTCAGATGGTGAGGAATCGTTACCTTTCCGAATAAGCCCAACTTGACGTATTGTCTACAGAGGCCTCACCGGGGTATTTCGCGCAGACGTTAAACAATAGTATCAAGATGGAGGCGACACCAACGCGTCGCGCCGGTCTGGAAAGGTTCACGTTCCCCGTTGGGTCCAAGCCTTACTTCGTACTTGATCTTGCCAACGATCTTCCTGTGTCTTTCGCTGGTGGCCAACTGGATATTGATCCTGCTAAGGGAAGGATTACAATCGGTGGCCACTGGGGTTCAAGGTTTGTCTTGGTGGATTCTCTGGACCTCTTCATTGCAATTGACGCGTGTTGCAGTTTCGGCCCAAGCAGGTTCAACTACCAGGCCTTCGCGTGTTATGACCTCTTGGACGGAGGCAAGCAGAAACTCAGTGAATATGGAGTATGGACTGGTGATACGTAACTATAATTCCTTTCACATTTTGCTTCCACACGATCTAAATCGATGTTTGTAGCGTTGGCTTGGACGCAAAAGGACTTGGACAGACACACCTCAACCTGAGCCTCAATCTCATCGGCGGTGTCTACCAATCTGGTGCTCTCTTCTCCTTCGACATCCAGCCTCCGGCAACGCCGCAAATCATCCTCCGTGTGGGTGTCTCGTTTGTTTCCGCTGACCAGGCGTGCTCCAACGCAGAGACCGAAGTCGGAGACGCGACGTTCGACGAAATTTTGGCCAATGCGAAGGCACAGTGGCAAGAGAAGCTCAGCAAAGTTGAGATCGACATCGCTAATACACCGGCGAATGTGACGGAGATGCTGTACTCGTCACTCTATCGCGCGTCTTTGACTCCGGTATGTCGTTGCACATGAACGTCTTTGTCTGCCCATCTAACGTCCGTGTAGAATAACGCCACTGGCGAAACGCAGGGTGTCTTTGAGAATACATCCTCGTTCTACTTCGACTCTCTGTATTGCAGGTATGGAGACTCGCTTGTTCATACCTTGTTTCTTACTCAATCTCGCCTGGTGTCAGTTGGGACACTGTAAGCGACTTTCTTTGACTTTGTTATCTTGAGTTTATCTGACTCACTACCTGCAGTTCAGGACCTTCTATCCACTGCTTGCTCTCCACTCACCCGTTGAGTTCGCCCAGATCGTCGATAGTTATATCGACGGTTGGAGAAAGAATGGATGGATGCCAGAATGCCGCGCCAACAACTTACCAGGCTGGACTCAAGGAGGTAAGTGATTGCGTGTCTTTCCAAGCGCAATCTAAACGATGCCTAGGGTCGAGTGCCGACAATATTGTTTCTCACTTCGCGGTGACCTATCACAATGAAGCGCAGAAATTAGGCATCGACTTGAATGAGCTGTACTCCGCGCTGCTGACTGACGGCGACCTCAACCCACCGGAGTGGAACATCCAAGGACGACAGGTCAATGTTTACAAGTATGTTTCAGGGTTTCAATGTCCGAATCATTCTGACATGAGTGGCTAGACAATTTGGCTACGTTCCTTTTGCAGTCTTGGATGTGTCAAGTACCGGCCGACAAACGCGAGAAGGAAGCCGAACGCTTGAGGTTAGATTAATGACCTTGGCCACCCCCCTCAACTGACAGCATTTTACCTAGTATGCTTTTGAGGACTTTGGTATTCGTCAAGTAGCTCAGCTGCTCGGAAAGACTGACGACATGGAGAGGTATACAAACCGTTCCCTGGTTCGTCCTATCACGTTTGTCTTCCAAGCAAGTCTTGACGTATTCCAACGTAGTTCTATCGCAATGTTTGGGACCCCAGCGTCGTGAGCGATGGCTTCAAAGGTGCAGCTTATGCACACTTGGCATGAAATGTTCCGCTAAAGATAATGATAGGATTCATGCAGAAACGCTTCTCCAACGGCACGTTCGCGTTCAACAACCCTGTTGACTGTTCGCCCAACGACAAGAGCACATCGCGGGCCTGTTCTCTACAAGGCACCAATGTCAATGGCTTCTACGAATCGTCCTCCTGGGAATACAGTTGGTACGTGCTTTAATTATCTTGATCACAAATATGTCGTGAATGACATATGCATTAGGTTCGCTCCCCACGACACTGCTCATTTAATTGATCTTATGGGTGGGAACGTGAGCAACACCGTCTTTTTTCGCTTGGGTTCTACTGTCTAAACGACGCCCTTCAGGCAACCTTCGTCAAACGTCTTGATCATTTCTTCGATGTAAATATTCCTTTGACTTTAATTTCACTTTTGGCTTATGCACTTTTGGCAGGCTGGGTATTACCTCGCCGGAAATGAACCCTCCTTCCAGGTTCGTAGCCATGGATCGGCGTTTAATACCACGAGGTCTGACCTTGATCTCAACATGCAGACACCGATTGGATACCATTATGCCAACCACCCAGCTCTATCGGTCGACCGCATCCGCGAGGTTGTATTCACCAACTTTGATATAAGTCAGTCCCATTACTTTAGTCGGGCTACCGCAATTGCTGATACACCATAGCTGCTGCTGGCCTGCCCGGAAATGACGATCAAGCAGCCATGGCATCTCTACTTTCTTTCCATCTTCTTGGCCTATACCCAGGTAACCGCGATACCTTATTGTTTGCTTCTGGTCATCACTTATCATCTCCTCTCCCAGTCCCTTCAACAACGGAACTCTTGATTCTTTCCCCCTTTACACCCAAATACACCATCCACAACTCCTTCCTTGGCGTCAGCACAACTGTCAGCACAGTGAATTACGATGCAAAATCTGTACAGAAGATCATTCCGCCTGGTACCGCCGCGTATGTGCAGAATGTCACTATCAATGGTGTGCCCACCGCCTCCCGTTGCCACTTCGATTTCTACGATATCTTCCGTGTCGGTGGGGAGGTTGTCATCACCTTGACCGCAGATAAAACAGCTGCGGATGACTGCCTTGGAGGACTGCCTGAAAGCTTATCGACTGGCGGGTTCTCGCACGCTCGTTGAGATAAGGAATGGTGATCAATCCAATAGTCATGTCGATAGCTAAGCGTAAGTAGGTGAAGGAGACATAGTGCTACATATGTACATTGCACAGCGCGACGTACGGTTACATACAGATTGTACTTACATCCAAAAAGAACCCATCGTGAAGAATTTCAGTCCGTCAGTGTCATTAATTGTCGTAAGCATGGCTGAGGCATCGCGGGGGATAAACATCTTGCTCCCTGTCCTCTGAACGCTGAGCGGTGAGGGCTAGTCAAGATGTGGGAAGAGTGACGATAACAGTTTTACTGTCGAGTGGTGTAACTTGATAGGTGCGGTCCTCTAGTTCAACACTGAAGGAAGGTCAAATAAGCAAAGCACCATGAGTATGGAAGCTGAACGTACTTATCGAGGAATTTCGTGAGCATCGCTTTGCGTGCTTTCCCGTTAGGCTTTTTAGGATTTCCAATCCCAAACTTGATGCTGGGTAGGTTTTTGAGAAGGCCAAGGATCACTATCTTTTCAGCCCGGGCAGGGAAGTCCATTGCTAGCGTCTCCGTCATTTCCACCTCAGTAGAGGCTTCGTCGCCATATTGGCAAGCTAAAACAAATTACATTTCAATTGGTGGCTTGCAGACATTGAAGATGCCGACAAACCAGTGATATACCACCGCGCAGCCTTCGCGTCTAGTTTTGCTAGCAATGCCCTCTTTTCAGTTATTTGAGCTTCGATGCGGAGAATATCAGCGTAGAAACGATTGCGTCGCAGTTTGAGAATATCGTTGTTGACTCGAATAATCTCGTTACGCAATTCCAGTACTCGGTTTAGGCGGTTCACCTCTGGTAAGGGGTCGTCATCGACTTCAGGAGTGGAAGATCTTGTGGCCTCGGTATCTTCAGCAGGAGGAGCCGACGCCGACGCATCGGCTTGTTCTGTGGTCTGTTGAGCGGGTGAAGAAGATTCACCCTGAGGGACGGCGCCATCTAGTTGGCTGGTCGAGGCCTCGGGTTGCTGCTCCTCAGCAGTGATCAAATCCGCGCCTACTTCCAGTGTCGTCGCATCTGCAGCCGGAGCCGCTGTCTCCGCATTCGTCGTCGAGGTCGAACCCTGTTGTTCGACACTCTCCTGTTGCTTTGCACTCTCCTGCTGCTCTGCACTCCCCTGCTGCTCTACACTCTCCTGCTGCTCTGCACTCCCCTGCTGCTCTACACTCTCCTGTTGCTCTACGCTCTCCTGAGCAGGGGGTGCGGTCTGCTGTTCTCCCCCCTCCCAGTCACTCATGTAGTCGGTCGTGCCTACAGCACCAGATGTACCACCTGCCTGTTCTCCGTTATTATCCCCCCATACATTCAAATTAAGACCAGGAGCGGCAAGATCGAACTGGGCATATGACGGTGGCCGGTCATTGAGGGGTGGCCGATCAGTCTCGAAAACGTCCAAGGGCCTCAAATTCGAATCAGCAATGGGACTGAACTCTTTCATCCAGTCCCTGCTACCGCCGTTATCGTTGTTGGCCGGAGCTGTGCTAGCGCCTGCTTCGGTGGCGGTCAATACCGGGGCCTCTGTAGCATTAGAGGGTTGTTCGGCAGAGGGATCAAGACCAGGCTCCTGTGTAGAAGGTGCAGTGGTATTGGCTGCCGCTGCCGCTGCATCTGACGGTTGTTCTTCGGCAACAATAATGGGCGCTTGTTGTTCTACAGAAGATGCAGCATGCTCTGGTTCGACAAGCGATGAAGAGCCAGGTGGTGGTGTAGACAAGGCTTCGCGCCGGCTGATGTTCTCCCAGCCATCGTCATCGGGGATCTGCGGGAGGCCAGCTGACGGTGGCGGGACTTCGTGCTGCTCGAGTTGAGGGCGTAACATGAATGCGGAATCAGAAGGGGTAGGTGGCAGATGAATGGGTAATGGTCGTGGTGTAGTTTCGTCCTTCGTCTGTTCCTCCAATACAACCTCCTGCTCCATGTCCTCGACATCCTCGATGTTCGGCAGGTCTGCTTCGCTCAGCACGGGGGTAGGTGTTCCTGATCCAGAGGAAGATAGGTTCCCTTCGTCGGGGTCGTACGAGAGCTCTGACTCTGTATGTACCGTAGGACGGCGGTTGCGTGTGTCTCCGGTCAATGTGGAATAATCAGAGGCCGGGCTCCTGCTGCTCAGCTCCGTCTCCGTCTCGGAAGCGTACTCTGGAAAGCCGCCTGGAACTGGACGCCTGCGAGGAACGGGTGTGGGCGCTTGTGTAGCGATTGTGATCACTGAAGGAGAAGGAGGCGCCGAGGTGATGACAGAAGGCGCTCGAGAAGGTGAGAAGCGCACGGTGCGAGGACGTGCAAAGTAGGGAATTGAAGGCACAGACTGGGCTATAATGTAGAGATCTCGACGAAGGTGCCTCCAGAGGCGCCTTAGTCCAGCTTCGGCCCAAATTGCTGGTGCGATATCCGCAAGTAATATGCCCATCCCGGTGAATATTAAGGTCAGGAAGAGCCGAATTAGGCTCTCTGTGAAGAGGAAATCGATAAAGATGCGAAGGCCATAGGCAACGTGAGGATCGAAAGATTTGGGGGTCTTCTTGATGAAATGCAGCACGACCACTCCTTCCCATACTCCTACTAGTGCCCCGGTGAGCTTGTTGTCCTGGTTGTTGACGGTGTCGATGACAATGCGTAGGCCGAGACCCGCGACGATAGCGAAGATGTGGTCCATGAGGGAGGTGGTCTGTACATTGATCCTGAAGACAGGCGCGCGCGACGAAATGTACGACGACACGATGCTCATCCTCGCGCTGATGGTGGTAAAAAAACAAACTGTTATGTCCAAATTTGTTATTTGTTTCCGGACTCCCACGTCTGCTCGTCTCATTCTTTCTAAACCGTGAAACAACCGGAGATTGAAACTATGACTACCACATGAATGAATGGACGTGCTTCACAAAGGAGCAGTTATGTCCAACATTCCAATTTCCTCTGTTTTGACTTCGGTTCCGTTGTGCGTCAATCGATCGATCACTTCAATTTTCAAGGGGTGGGCAGCCCCCGGTGGGTTCCTTGCAATTTTACTGCTTCTATCATCTCACATTGGAGACTTCCAGCATCGGGATGCATCAGAAGATAGATAAAACACCTCTCATCGTTGAGCACAATGAAATTCGAACAATTTTCCGATTTAGGACGGAAACGATACAATTACATAATCACAATGGGTTTTGCCTCGTGGCGTTATCCTTCAAGTTGGCGCGTTATCTCGGAGCGTGTGTTTCCTCAACGCGGGTTTTCATAAATTCATTACTACCGCTCAGCCTCATCAAGCTTCGTTCCCTGATACGTGTCGTGCTGGCGTCCCGGTACACTCTCGTAACCCAAATCCTTCGATGAGATGTCTGGGCCAGAATGCCCCAAGCTGCCGTATGTATCCTGCGCAGTGCGGCTGGAAGCCTCTTTACCGAGATTGTCTGCGGTGAAAGTAGCTCCAGCAGGCTTCTGGCCTGTATCATCTGGTTAGAATTCACAGATTTAGGGAGCGGCGAGACACTCCGGCATACCTTCGCTTCGGCCTTGCCAAATACCTTGGCTAGACTGCCTGGCTGCAGCCTCTGCGCGCTCAGCAGCGAGAATATCGTGAGTACCGGACATGTTGTAGGATGTGGTCAGTGGGGTGCCGTAACTTGAATTATGGAGACTGACACAGCGATTTATATACAAGACTGAAACAATTGCGTCATAGGTTACCTCAGCCGCAGTGGCGTCGTCCAAAATACAACTTCTCCCTTCATAGATCCAAGTAAAGACTCGATGTAGACGAAGTGAAGTATTTTGCATATAATCACCCAATAACATACGCATCGCTATAAATCTATAGCATAACAGAAGAAAATCAATATCATTCAAATCACATATGAAAGATATAAATAAGTACGCACTTGCAAATTCTCAACTATGATATCGATAACATGGGTTGGTTGCGTCACAAGAGTTACCTCCGTGGTTATCCTGATCCCTCGTTATGTGGCTGCCTGCGCCGCATGTTGTGTGGCAGCAGTCGCCTGTGATGCCTCAAAATCCGGCCAGAGGATGTGAACATATGTCCATCCTGACACGTCCATGGCATGCGCCACCTTCTCCAGTCATTTCATTTGTTCCAAGATGCAATCTGATGTGAGGACGCCAATATTCGGAAAAACCTGGCCTTGGTCGAGATGACATTTCTTGAAAAAAGCAGAGCAACTAGGCCTGGACCGATCGCATCAGATTGATAAGCATCGTGAGTTTTGGCATGACCACGCCGGTGCGCGGAAAATGGCACTCGTAGATGCCAGATAGTGATATGTATCAGGGTAGACACCGATATGGCGAGAAACAAGGTCATTTCTTTATTTGAGATACGTTGCACATGCCTCGGAGACTCCAGAGTTGTTAAGCACATATTCATCCTACACTATTATTATTAATTCATGTTTCTTCAAATCAAGTCACCTTCAGAAATAGAAGGCTGAGGCTTGAAGCCTGGAGCTTGAAGGTTGAATCGAAGGTTGAAGGCTAGCCAGAAAAAAAACTTCCGTATTGCCAAGAGCACCCCTCTCCAAACGAAAAGTGCCCCAAGCTTGAACTGGAGTAAAGCTTTAACAACCAGGAGATATCGACATATACCGTTAAAACTTGAGCACTGAGCTAGTAAGTATGTACTCCACCAAATTCCACCAGTGATGCCACCATAGTGATAATCCTTCCTATTGATATCAAACTTCTTTCTCTATTATCAATGTTCATGGCAAGTATCCTACATTCAGAATCCAAACGGAATTGGCAAGTTTGAACTTGAGGAATGCCAAATATTGGGACTAGTGGACACCGCTGCGAATAAGTGCATGCCTCGTTGTCTACATCAGTAAAATGGAGGGCTTGTCTTTGTGATCTTTGTCTCCAGAAATGTGTCTCCGTCTCTGACAAGATGTCTTTCGGCATCTTTGTCTCTGGTGATGCGTCTCTGACGGTCTTCATCTCCTGAAATATATCTCTGTCTTTGGAATCTAATCTTTGAGTCCTTTCACATCTTTGAGATAAATTAACGTCTTTGGAGTCTTCCTCAAACCGTAGTGCAAAAAGACTTGATTACAATGAGACCAGAAATACAGAGTTACATTAATACGCTATCTCATGAGAATGATGGTCAATGTACTTGTTAACGTAGAATTCCTGAAATGCATCGAGGCTATCACTGTGAAGTAACCTTCGAGGCACGCGATCTGGCCCTGCACGCCCGATTAAGTGAGCTCCGCGTAGGATAGTATCAACGTGGATCACAGACATTATACGGTCCCCACCCCGAGCACAATCAGGCTTCACTATCCACATGCCTGTCTCTGGGCAGGGCTCATCTGCAATAGCAGAGAACCATGTGACGAGTGCGCAAGGATACTTCCTCCTCTCATGCGTAATCTCAAAGAACAAACGAACCCTTGCCACGTGTAAGCCTCTAAATCCTTTCGCGTTCTCATCTTGTTCCACAAAGATGCAGTCGTAACGTGCGGGGCCGCTACGCCATGACGAAATAGCCCGTATTCTCTCTCGAAACATGCCCCCCAACCCTGCGATGTTGCTTGGCGCATAAAACGTGGCAACGGCAGATGGATAAACACGAATTTTCCCGATCGCAGGCGGACACTGGGCGATGGGAACATCAACGAGAGGTATTTGAAGATCGGGGTGTTCTTGTTCGTAGAGGAACCGTGATACAAGCTCTGGGAAAGAAGGGATGTCGAAGTAAACAGCAAGCCCCTCAGCATCAAATGGAATTGAGGTGACTGCGGGAGAGAATCAGTTACGGATGGACACAAAAAGTGTAGACTCACTTGGCTTCCGTGCCAGCGTAACTTCGCCCCATATATCCCGATCATCCACAGCGCCTCCGTCATCATCCTCCCCATCATCCGACAGACTTTGGGGAAGTGGTTCGTTCTCAAGGGAGAAGAGGGAATTGTTGAGCATTCCCCGTGTTTTGAAATCGACCCGTGAGGCTGCGAGCTTGTCGTTACGTTGGTTGATTAACAACATCTGGCCCAAAGCCTTGTACCGACTGGATCGACGCCAAGGCTTCTTGACCAAGCGTATGTGAGCAGACTCCGTGATAGATGAGCATAGCCCATTTGGGGCTCCGAATTCTTGTATAAGGTGTCGATAATGTACGATGGAGTGTTGACGTGGGAGTGAGAAGCCATCAGGTCGGACACCAACCTCTCTGAAGATGACACGGGCCTTGTGGAAGTTCTCCACGCTGTTGTCGATGGAAACCAGGTCGTCTTCATCAAGGACAGATCGGCGAGCAAGATAGCAAAACTCCAAGAAGTGTCTCAGAGCCTCAACCATCTGGGGTGGAACATGACCTGATATAGCTGGCAAATAAACCTACAGATACACTTCAGAAGCATGATGAAGACGACTGTAACAGGGACTCACCTTCATAAGTGCCTTAGAGTCATCACCGGTCCACTGTTTAAATCCTCTACCCTCGGGAAACCTTCGAAGACCAGGGAACGGTGGGACAGCCGCAATACGACGGTCAATGTCAGCGACAATTTTGGCAGCCTCGGCGGATGTGTGAACAAGTTCGAGGTAGTCATTGACCCATGTTACAAGATGATCCTTGAACGTGCCCTTGATGATCTGGTGAAGGAGGTCTGGTGCAAGGAGTTCATGAATGTCTGCACGAGGGAACGAGTGCGTGAAAGGCTAATCAGGGTCAATCAGTATAGGAGTGTATTTATAAAAGCCAAGAGAAAGCGCACGAGGATGTCAGAAACAATTCCATAGTCATCCCACAATGCTGTAACTCCAAGGGTATCAAACAAAGATTCTGTCAACTCCTGTGAACGTCTGCCACCCTGCCCATCAAGGTTGTCAAACCGCGCTGTACATCTATACCCGGATCCCCAAGGTTAGCGACAATTAAATGACAGACGCAAAGGACTTCACCGAGCACACCATCCCTGCACAATACAGGCAATTAAAACCTGCTCCTGATAATCGGCAATGTAAGGTCCCAGTCCATATATTACTCTTCGAAAGTAACCATCGGCAAAGCGTACTATATCAGGAGTTGACATGTATGGATGCAATGTCTCAAATATCATACGCAGTGACTCATGGAATAGGTTCCGTCGAAATTTGCGAAACTCGTTGGAATCCTTGTGCTCGGCATCAGCTTGGGTGATATGTTAACATCACATATAAGGTACAAATTCAAAGACACACTCTTGGGTATAGCAAGGAAGGCAACAAGTGTTAGACCGTTGCGGTGTGCTCGTCGCACGTTGTTGTGAATGAGACCATTGGATATGTAAAAGGGATAATATTCGGTATGGCCCGTCATGACCGACACAGTGGTCTTGTCACTGCCCATAATAATAGGGCAGAAAGTCGAGCCATGGTTAGCAGGATCTTTGGCGATCTC